>JAQGCC010001443.1:0-23762 GCA_034698905.1 Xestoiulus laeticollis | reverse complement strand
AAAGATAACCAGCTTTGAGAAAGATAATCGAGTTTAGTGATAAACTAGTTTAACTTCATAGTGTGTCCAGGGTATTACCCAAATTTATCTGATTTGGTCACATTGCTGTTCCCAAAATGTCCGCTGATTTTTATTCCCAATATAACTCTTTCAATTCAAACAATAGAAAGTCACACAGGAAAAATATAAATTAAAAAATATGAAACATTAGCAAAATCGAAAATTGAATACAAATGTTTCAATAAAAACAATTAGTGAGTTGAAAGAGTTAAAATTGAAAAGAATAAAAAATTAAACCAAAATTTAATACATCAGCAAAATTAAAATTTTAATAAAGAATATAAATAAAAACAATTAGTGGGTTACATGAAACATTAGCAACATTAAAAATTTACTACAAACTTTCAATTTTGTTAATTGTTTCAATAAAAACTAGCAGGGAGTTACATTGATCTGATTTGGTCACATTGATGTTTCCATTATGACCACAATTGTTTAAATTGTTTAATTTGTTTTAAATCAAACAGTTCTTTTAGGAATACAAATTTCGAAAAGGTAAAGTGATAAATCAGACTCCCTAAAAATGTCTCTTGTATTTTTAAAACTTGTGTTGATGTTTCATAACATGTTGTGTTCCAAACGCATCACAGATGGAGCTGCAGATTTGGCAATACGATCCATTCCCATATGCATCCAATCTAACATTCAGCACACACGAATGCAAAATACCTTCAAAATCAATGCTATATTTCTTGATTCGGGACCTATATAACACAGCCCCCATCTCGTTTATCCCATTTACCCCCCGTTCCACTTCTTCACCTTCCCCTGATGCCACCTTCACCCAAATTTTCAAACGCCTTTGTACGAATAGGAGAAAAAAAAAACACGAAAAACTGCACAAATTCAGTTAAGATCAAGAAGAGAACTTTCTCTGGGTGTCTTTCGGAAATGTTTGCATTTGTGTTTGACAAGTTTTGCCGCAAACACAGCCTAGGCACGTGAAGAGCGCTGTACACACACAACGAGGTGTTTATGTATATACACACGCTGGGGTATTGCATAAGCGTAGAAAACACGGAAAATAATAGGAGGGTCGGGGGGAAGTAGGGGATAAAAGGAGTTTGGATGGACAAATTACATTTCGCCGATTTTGTTTCATTCTCCTCGAAAGCAGTCACTCAAATGCTGTGGCCAAGGAATGTGCAAGGCTGGACTTGGCCAAAGTTAGCTAGACAAAGTTCGCCCCACCCCCCTCCCTCTTGCTTTTTTTTTATCCCCTTCTCTATCCTAAGCCCCTTCCCCAACAAGCGAACAAGAGGAAGCCTAGCCGAGTAAAGGGAGGGGGGGGTTTAGGGGGGGCCGGGGAATGCGTGTGTGTACAATAACACAACATTCTGCCGCAGAATCCGATGGAATCGAGCTCCAATTCCAACACACAAACACAGAACGTGCCCAACTATCCGATTAGAGCCGTGAAAGCGTTTGCGAAACATAAATATTTGCATGTACTTGGCCAAACATTCAATATATGGCGCTAGAGATAGAAGCGAACTGCAAGGGGGTGGCACACGGGGATGGGGGAAGGGGCTGAAGAAGCATTCTTCGCTCCCCCAGCGCCACCACTGAGAATCATCAGAAACAGGAGTCAGAACAGAGAACAGTTATGGAAAGACTGGCTGATCCCAGATATACTCTCCCCACCTTTAAAAAAAATTCTAGTGAACATTCAAGCATTTTGACACGGAATAGACGGCAGATTTCAAGGATTTCAAGGCCCATCACTTTTCAAGCACCCCCATCCCACGACCAATTACTCCATATTTTTTTCTGAAGAACCCGCTCTTGTAAATATTTATGTTCCCTACTACCACATGGTATTTGCTTGCTGAATGTAGGGTTCTGAGTTATGTATATGTTGTATACATGTACTTGATAAAAGTTAAAAATGTTATAGATTTAATAAATTTGTATTCCCACTGCATTGAAGGATAATTGAAATATTTGAATACAATTGTAAATCGAACCTCATTCGCTATAAAATCTCTGTATAAAATTTCGAATAAACCCCCGGGGGTTTATTTAAAAGTAAGGAATATTGACCAGGTATTTATTCAAGACCAGGGACTTAATATTTGTAATCTTTCAAAGTTGGTATTAATGAATTAAAAATGACAAAAATTACCAGAAACAAGCATATACGGCATAGTTATTTTATTTGCCTGCATGCTATTTCAATACTAAGGGGATATTCCCTATAAACTATACGCGACGCTATCAGAAAACGTGAGGCGAATAGGGAATTCCCCTAACACCCGGGGTTTAATCTAGTATTTACGGTACTTGTTAAAGGAACTTGCTCCAACTAAAACATTATTTCAGAAGTAATGGGGAAAACTTAATAACCTTTATCTGCTATGCCGGACATATAACTAAACTATAGAATAAGTATTTTTACATGTGATTTTTTCAGATAACATTTCATATACATTTCCCTCACATTCCAGACAACTGGACATCCTGCCTACAAGTATTTTCAATTACGTCATATTTTATGATATGGTACATCACAATTTCACGATAAAAACAGCACATTGTGCACATGTCATGTCCATTGCTTTGCATCCCTATTAACACAGTATACATTATGGTTATAGCATGTCTTCGCTTGAGAAAATATCTACGGAGTCTCATTGTCACTTTTTTATACCCCCCATCACCGAGTTCTTTATTGTGGTTGCACTTTCGTCTCCGTGTCTCTCTACCTGCCCCTCCCCCCTTGTTTTCTTGTTGCTCCGATTCAACCTACTTGTCATGTATTGTCGCACATTCACACCCCCCTTACCAAGCCGTGGGGGGGGGGGTCTTGGCGAGGAACCCCCATCTTCGTTCGCAGATTGTGGGAGAAAAGGATGTAGCGCGGTGCAGGAAAAGGTGGGGGGGATCGCACTCCCCAACACACAAACACACACACACATGCTATGGGAAGTTGCAGTTCAAATATTAACTTTAGTGATTGATGTTTACCAAACTTTGCAGCAACGAACGTAATCTCAGAACCCAAAAGCATCGAGTTCTGCTTTTAAAATAAATATAAATTCTTCACCCATTAGTTGCCATGGTAATAAGAGGCGGGGTCGTTCGGCTAGGGGGGTGGTGCTGGGGAATTAGGCGGGGGACCCAAAGGTTTATTAGCAGCATTTTGTGATTCTCAAACTTTTCGAATATGAGCGTTGAGGGTAATCGACGCCGTGACCGGAAGTGGCGATCACCTACGACCCCTGTGTTATCAGAAATGCAGTTTATCAGAAATGCATCCCTGTTTGCAAAATCAAGCATAATTTAAAAAAAATCACAATTCGTAAGTTATGTGGAGTATTATTATCCTTATTAAGTTTGATATGAGATTAAGTGGAATTTAACACAACCTGCATTCAATGTTAATTAAAAGCTCCCCCTTGTGCTTCCCTGCAACACGCGATAGCATTGATTCATTTTTCTGCCAGATATCATAAAATTTAATTTTTGTTTAAAAAAATACGTAAATATGATATTTTTTTAATGTGGCTAAGAACCGATTGCACCAACTAAGGCTTACTAACCACGAATTAAAATATAACTCCAGGTTTACATCTTAAGTTAGCTGTTTGTGTTGCACCAAATAACCCTTGATAAAAAAAAAATTACCATGCAGGGTAATGAAACCCATGCTTATATAATCATGCAGAAAACAATTATTTTGCAGAACCATATTATTTTAGCCTAATAATCTGAGGTTAAACCTGACTACTGGCCGAGTTGACCTTACCATTTTTTCCAAGTACTGAATGTGAAAATCTCCAAAACTTGGATCTTTATATAAAAATGTATTAACGCAAGGACAATAAAAAAGCTTTTGAGCAGACCACAGTACGAAACATTAAACTTGTATCTTATCAAATTGGTTAATTTAAGTTTTAAACCCCTAATCTGCACATCATCACCCTTTGAAAACTCATGATATATTCACACTGCTAACACATTTGTACATGCATAAATATAAAATATGCACGTGCTTACAACAACGTATAGCAATATTGAAATCATTTTTGACCAAAGTTGTCATGGTGTACACAGTGGCAAAAAAAGCAGGGTGTGGGGGTTAACGAAGTTGAAAGTGGGGGAAGATTAAATCAAAAGTGAGGGATGAATAGATAAAAAAACGCCGGTCGCATTAAAACCGCCTTAAATGTATCGAAAACCATAGCTGCCTAGCGAGTACTGATTACGAACGATGTAGTTGTGGGGCTATGGGGTGGAGGGAGGGTTGGGATAAATAGTCCAGATCCTGTTTATCCCCCATTTTTTGCCCTTACTTTTAGGCAGCAGTTTTACGATCGCCATGGGATAGTCTCGTCCCCAGGCCACTAGTTGGCAGTTCAATTGTCAGCTGATGTCATTATCGATAGGGTTCAATAGGGGCGACTCCAGGGAGGGGTTAAATGGGGCCCGGGGGGTAGGGGCAAGACTTCAACACCCCCCTTCTGGATTTTCACACTCGGAATGAGCGAATGCATCTCATGTCCGTACAAGATCGCTCTCCAAATTGCTCAGGAAATGGCGATGGGGGGAGCGCCGTCGCACATAGAAACGGCCTCATTGGTGGGGACCCTTGGGGGGACGGCTCCCCCCGGGAATCTCGAGGGGTCTCCAATCCGCCCCACCTTAATCCCCCCAGCGTTCCCAATTGCCAAACTATATATAAGATTTCTTTTTATTTTAGAAATCGTCACTTTTTCTTCTCTTTCCAATAAAACTCTGCATCAGTTATGGAGGCCTATAAATAAGGGCACTTTCAGGAATTGTCAGACTTTCTCACACAAAAATATATATGTATTTGGGTATGTATAGAGCTCCCCCTGTTGGGCACCTAGAAACTCCATCCTAATTGTTCAATTTCAAACGCCCATTCTATAACCTATGCTAATTTTCGAGCGCCGCAATTTTAATAAGCTTAGACAACTGCATCAAAGATGAGAAATACGACACTATCGAAAACAAACAGTTGAAAAATCATTTTGTGTAATTTGAGAATTAGTCTCAGAATCACCGTTACAAATTTCGCGAGGAGCTTATAGTTTGCAAAGTTCTACGCACTGTATTTTAACAAATGCACTGCAAATAAAAACTTAGAAACCGCCCACTAAATGCATATGACAAAACAGCTCATCTTCGAAAATACCCTAAAAATTTTTAGAAATCATTTAGGCCCTACTCCAATAGCTCAAAAAACAACATGACTTTTGCTTCGAGTTGAAAAAGTAATAAAAAAATTAATCCAATTCGTTTGATTTCATTAAACATATACCTTATCATGCTTAAAATTAATTCATCTTAAAAATTAATGCATTTTCGTACTCAAATTAGGTCAGGCGTGCTGAGATCACCTTGTGCGCAACTTTCCTACATTCCATAGCATGGCATTAGAATAACCCTTTCTCCACCCAGTTCTATTTTATTTTTTCTAATGGACCAAACAATAGGTTAGGACCAGTTTATAGCTATTCCCAAACCATATCTTTAATTTAAATTATGCATAATTTTTTAAGGTAAATTTAGCCGAAACAAGATGCACTATAGCACAAGATTTTTTACCTATATTCCCGATTACCTCACGCTATGGATGCGCCCAAGGAAAACTCCGCAAAACTGCCCAAACCCACTTTCCTGGTTAATCAATTAGGGAAAGGATGGGTCAACCACCAAATATCGCAATTAATGGGTATTAAATGGTCGTTCAATTCAGCACGCAGTACAGTGTAAATATGTTTTGCATTTCCAGGTGTATTTAATGCATTTTCACGCTGTCTCGCACTTTACGCCCCATGGCGGGGGCCAGTTACCTCCACGCAGCACGTACAGTAATTCAGCTCGGAGAAACATGCTTTTAATCAGAAAGGTACTAGTGTGTAATGCCATTATGATGGTCACTTGAGGGTGCAACGAGGCCTTTAATTTGGGTTAAAGACGCGAGTGGAAGTGCCGAGCATCAACATGGCAATAACGCAATCTGAATGAGGCACGTTTTTTTTCCACATCTCCATGAATTCGCAATAAGGGAGAAGAAAAAAACAACACGTGGGGGTAAAAAAAAACACACCACAAACTGACTTCTAAAGAGCAAGGCATCTCTTCTATTACGAGTAGTGCATGGTTATCCAAAAAAAATTTAAGGGCCTTTGAATCTTGAGTCAACTCTCAAGACTGCTGCATGGGAATTTACGAGAAGCACGTGCCCTTAATTATACCATCAACTTAACAAGATGAAGTTGATTAATTGTCACCTTAATAGCGACACGACAGTATAATTAACACCGAATCTGATCCAGCTTTGTGCCCTTTTAGATTTGGATCCAAATTACATGTATAGTTTTACCTTATATCTTCTAAAAATATTTGTTAGGATTTGTAGTAGGAAAGAGCTTTTCAACCCGTAACCCGCGAGTCACTTTTGGCCCACGAAGGCACCATCCAGTATTTTAATTTCAAATTTATATACAGCTTATTACACGTAGAAAAATACATGATTTTATATTTAAAATGTGTGAAGAGCACACACTTTTGATAACTTGAAAATTAAGAATCGCTTGTTTGTTCACGAAATGTGATGGGAAATTGGCATCTTAGTCTTAAGACATAATTACTACAAAGTGTATTTACTGCAAATGAAAACATCTTAAAATGATCTATACGAAATAAGACGCCGTGATTCATCTTTGGAAATTTAACTTAATTTTTATGCATCTTTTCGACTTCTTTTGTTTAATATCGGTCTAATTAAAACATGCAACTCATTTTTAGATTAAAAAAGTATTGAAATTAATATGCATATTATGTCGTGGGCATCTTAATTTTAAGATAGTTTGGTTTGCAGTGTTAAATTTAACCCTTCAAATACCTTTAAAAAAGTGAAAAACTTGCTCTTAAAACAGACTAAAAATGTCATATTTTTAAGATGAGACAATTGAAACTCGTATCTTAAGAAGTTTAAATCTTAAAACCAAGACCAATCCATCGTGGTTAAAATATAAAAGTGGAGATCTTCTACACCTAAATAGGACATATTCCGATTGGCATCAGAAGGGATTTCGGATCCTCCAAACATCCCTGATCCGAATCGGCATGTTAGCATCTACTTAAGAAAACGCTGCAGCTGAGATTCGGTACAGCTTAAAAGCCATGCAGGTTCTCAGCGGGCAACCACAGATTTGCCAATGACGTCAAGCGTGCTATGTATCAAGCCCAAATTAAACATCAATTAAAACGGGCCCCCCTCAGGGCCTGTGGTCAAGCCCCACGCCCGCGTCTGCCCTCTCCACCCCCAAACCCCCATCTCCTCCTCCATTAGCGCTTCCACCCAAGTCCCCCCCCCCTCTTATTTGTCCGCTAACAAAAGCCAAAGCCAACATTAATATAAAAATCAATTTCCATTAAGTGTCATAGCGCCATAAGCAGTAAGTGTGTTCGGGTGCTGCTTGTGTATGTTTAGAATCGTTTTCGGCGACGATTCTATTTGGATTTGAAGCAAGATTTGCGTTCGGGATTGCTTTCGGATTGAGGGGGGGGGAGGAGGAGGAGGAGGAGATGTGGGAGAGGGGGAGGAAGGGGGTGGAAAAGAAACCTACTTAGGACTTTGTTGTTATTATCGTCGTCATCATCTTCATCAACTCCATCTGAGCGAGCGAAACGTTTCCTCCCGATCCCGGATCTCCTACCGATTCCCCCACAATGCAACGGAGCCCCCACGTTTTGGCTTTTATCCCCCCCTTCCCTCAAACCTTTCCAATGTCCCATCGACGACTTGTTTCTAAACTAAACATAACAATTCCTGTGGGACGGCATTTGCGATGCCCCCCTCCCTCCACCCCACTACTAGTACTACCGCACCAGCTACCCCCCTTCCCTCCCATTCTTTTCTATTCCCTCATTTACCCTCCTTTTCTATTTCCAACCATAACTGCGTGTGTTTCGAATGTGTTAGGATGAAAATGTTGACATAAGTAAAGTAAGCACTCAACACCGTACTTTGTTTTCGCTCGGAAAATGCGCTCAGAAAGCGCTCCAACACACAACTCCGTATTTACAGAATGCAAAAGAGAGCTTATTGTCATCGTCGGGGAGAATTCTGAGGGGGGTGTGGGATAGGGGATGTGATTCCCCCCACCTCCCCTCTTGCACAGATACATGCCAGGAACAACCCCTTAGCACCGCAATGGCATACACACAGCAACCACATCGAAGATTTAAGACTTGACTGAACACCTGACAAAATGGCTTGAAACCGCTAGATATGGGGCGGGATAACAACCAGAAGTTTGCTAATATTTTGACCAAAAATGGATGGAATCATCAGAGACTGTGCTTGAGATGGTGTGACATTCCAAGCATTATGGCATCTCCAATACCTACATTTCAAGTACTGGAGCATCTCATGCACTCAAAAACTACGGGAATTTACTATTGAAACTGGCCCCAATATTTTAATCTTCCATCATGACATCATAAAGCAAACTACACTGTCTAAAATTTGGAATACAAGTGTCCAAAATTCGAAAAAGGTCATCAAAGCATAAGATGCCCCTTGCAGCAGGCAATCACTGCTAGCACCAATTTAGAAATTTAAAATTTTATTTAATGCATTAAAATATTAAAATTATGCATAAAGTTGACTAAAATTAATTCTATTTTTATATGCTAGTTTGCTTTTAAACGGGGATATGGCCTTTGACCCTAGTAATTAAATTTTAATTTGGATAGATGTGCCCCTTAAAAGGGCTTCATGCATATCATCGGTGTCATGTGTGACTGCCATCATCCAGGGGATGCCCATACAGTGTTAAATTTTTAGTAAAATATCAAAATCTCACTAAATTTTTCATACATATTTTATCTATTCGCATACGTTTCTATTTTCTGCGGGATTTGACCTCTAACCTTAATAATGAAATCGGGATCGATGTGCCCCTGAAAATGGCTTCCTGCAAAGCATCGGTGTTATGTGTGATTGCCATCATCCGTGGGATGCCCATGCAAATAGTGCTAAATTATTTAGCAAAAATATCAAAATATCACTAAATTCTTAAGAAACATACAATTTATCATGTTTCTGATAGAGAAACGAAAATTACAAAATGTAAGCTAGACTTTTACGAGAAATTAAAACTAAAAGTTCAAGACCACTAAATGGACCAACAACTTTTAAAAAGTTGCCCCTGTTATTTCATGCATACACCATAACCTCATAAACATTTTATTCCCATCATTTTACTAAATTAAGACATGCATTTCAGCAACAGAAATTTTTCGGAAAATAACCACTGACCGTTACGCATTAAATAGCGGAAAAAAGCGCTTCAACTGCCCAAAGTCCCCCTGGAAGGAAGCGCCCTCCAAGGTTCACTATGGGGAACTTATCCCCTCTATTTTTTTACCCCTGCATCCGTCTATAAAATTCCTCTTGCAAAGTTTACGCTATTTTATCACCTCTTTTTTCCTCGTTTTCCACACATGTCGCCCATTACATGCGCGCACCATGCACGGGGTGGGGGTAAGAAAAAAAGCAGGGGGATAAAAAGGAAGAAGGGGGCTATGTGTATCGCGGGATAAAAAAAAACAAAAAAAAATTATAATAACAATAACAAAAGCTGGCTGCATGCATGTGCAAAAAAAGTGAGGGGCCTCTGTTTCTTATACGGCGCATGCATCGGCCTATACATAAAAGAGGGGTTAATTCGCATAAAGAAAAAAATGGGGGAATGTGTCACACAGGAGTTATATTTAAGTCAGTTTTTGTTGTTATAAATTGTAAAATATGGCCATTAAAAATGTGGGGGTCTTTGGTTAGGGCCCCACGTCGGCCATTTTGCGTGTCCCAAAGGCGAGGGATAAAAAGAGGGGAAAGGGGACAGACAAGGACCGCGCACGCTGCCATTTTTTTTTTGTTTTCCCATATAGCGAACTACAATTACGCGACAAATCAAATTTAACAGGCTTATTCTAGTGACATCACAATGAGCAACATAAATTGAAAGTTCTGAGAAACGGTTTCGCCAATAGGTCATTATTAAACTTTGTTTCCAACACGTTGAACAAAACTTGAAAAGGCATTTTTTAAAAACTATTATTGGAATCAATTTCTGAAGCATTTAGATATGCATGATTGAAACGTTTTATTTCAAAATAGTTCATACATTTGCTGAAAATGTTCAAATTGCTCATAAATTAGTTTATAACTGCTTTTAATTTAGCATTAAAAAAATTGAAAAATTTTCAGATATTTTGTATAGTTTATACATGAATTCTAATTGAAAATTAAGCTTAATGACTACTTTTCAAATTGTAAAATTTAAAAATACATTAACAGCATGCATGTTTTCCAATTAACATTAAATGATACGGTTAACTAAACAATTATGTTTAAAACTTGAGCACATGTTAAACTATTCAATACCAAAAGTTGTAAAAATGTTTAAAATTTGAAGGCGTGTCTATCAACATGATTATTAATGAAATGTAAAAATGGCATGCATGTCGAATGTTCTAAATCTAAACATATTATACGTGCCAAATATTGCAGTTTATCATTGTAACCTGAAAAGTCTCATTCAGATAAATCAAATATTTTAACTAAAAACAGTAAACGTTAATTAAAACATTTTTAGACATCAGTTTTATACGCATTTGCTCCTCATTGTCAAGGTACACATCCAACTACTAATCCATATACCAGTGCAAATCCAAATCTTCGCAAAAGTTTAACAAGACATGCATGGATGTTTTTCCCTTTATTTGCGCAATCCCCTAAATCTATAGATTCTCGAAAAAGTTGCGAACTGGCAAAACAGTTCTATAATTCTGCGAAAAACCAGAATGTAAAAATCACATTAAGCTTATAATGCTACCCTAATTATTGCTTATGAAATTATGGAATATAGCATTGTTATCCCTACTGGAAAAATCTTGACTCGAGATTGTTTAGCCCCAGTCCAGACTAGGCTGTTTCCGCGCGTTTAGCTAACCTCAAACAGGGCATCGAATTTAATTTAAATTCTAGAATTATAAATTTTGCACGCTAATATCTCGAGCAAAAATTCATTTTTAATTAAAAGCCTTGTTAGAGGCTAGCCAAACGCGCGTTTCCAGCCTAGTGTTTCCTAGGGCTTAAGAGTGGAATCTCATAATAAATTATTTATAAAGGACTCAAGACCATAGAATAAAATGACTTTGATTTTGAAGTCTCATTTGTGTCCATTGCATGCTAGTCTCACATGAGCATGCTCCAAAATCTCCTACTTTTCTCTATGATACAGGCTTTAGATTTTCACTTGGGACCTTCGGCCCCAAGTTCCCTGACTTCCGGGGGTCCCCACTTCACCCAAGTTCAAAAACTTACAAGAGTGTAATTGGGTTTCAATACAGTGTATTGTAAGGACGTTAATGGCCGCTATTCGGGCTTCGTGCAAACAACTTTTTTTTGCACGGCATGCAGTAACCAGACCAATCTCGACTGGAGAAATTAAGACAATCTCTCTCTAGGAAGTGGTATTACCCCCTCCGCCATTTCTTTTACCCCTCCCCGCACCCCCACATTGTTTGCAGTAGTCATGGCAACGCGTGCAGGGCAAATATCCCGCCAGACACATCTGCATCTTGACGATAGAGAAAACTGTAAAGCTTGTTTGCACACATTTGCCATATTCGTCATCATCCCCCCCCCACCCACCATTTACCCTTTTATTTTGCACGAGCATTGTTTCTCGAATCGCACCGTCCCCTTATCCTACCCCCCATTTTTTTTCCCTTCTCTTGCATATAGTCCAAACAACATCGGCTCAGGATATTAAGAAAACATTGAAGGGAAAAAAATAAATAAACAAGGGGATAATGGATGCCAACGGGACAAAAAAGAAGGGGTAAAAGATGCTTTTTTATACGTGCTTCGGCAACCAACAATCGTATCTTTTTAGAGCCGTAATCTTCTCGAAAAAGCGACGAACAAACTACCATGGTAACAATTTTCAACTTGTACAATCGAGTCATCAATTAGGATTGCTGTACGGGTTGCACCATGTACCTTTAAATCTACGATTAACTAGAAGTACACCTTCATCATGTCACAAAGTTGGGCACAAGAAAAACCTCAAACTATAATAAATTGACCCAACCAGCCCCCAAATCGCACAAACTTGGTGTGCGGAGTTTTCCTTGCGCCCAATTATCCAGTCATCCACAAAGTGAGCATAAATACATTATATGATTAAATTTAGAGATATGGCATGCAGTTAAATTTGATTGGCATTTAACCTAATGCCAACTACTTGCGTGTTCAAAATGGACACTAATATTGTAAAATAGTGCATGTACAGGTCCTAACCAGGTGTTTCATGCAATGCAGGTTCTAGAAAAGTTCCATACATATAACATTGCAAAAACCTAACCTAACAGTATACACAATTTGTACACATTGAGCGACAAATCATAGTGACCCCACAAAGTAGGCATATATATTCGCTAACCTGCAGTAATACGAGTTTAGATCAGACTAGACATCTTGAATTTGTTCAAAACTTACTTCAATATGCGAATAGGCCCAAACAGGTATTCCATGTAACGGTTTTAGAAAAGTTCCGCGCATGGAAAACTCCGCACACAAAACAAAAGCCAACCTGACCTAATTTATAAAACATGCACCAATTTCCCAAATAAAGTGACAATCATATTGTGCGCAGTTATCCTGTGACCCCACAAAGTAACCTATAGTTCAAAAATCGGAGTTCAGCCCAGAAAAGGTTCGTGAACTTGTTTAAAAATTGCTTTAATAATCTACAAGGCCAAAACAGGTTTTCCATGCAAAGGTTCTAGAAAAGTTTTAGACAAGGGAAAACTCCGCACAACTCAAACTTGACCTAAACCAAAACTGGCCATATACATGTATATGCCAATCATCTGGACATATATAAGGTTACCCCATGCAACTAACTGACTACTGCTGCAAGTCATGCAATTTCGAATGAGTTGCATGCACGCAACTTTGCGAACCATCGCCCTGAACCAAGTTAAAAGTAACTCCATTTGTGCAAGACTAAGTTTACCTTTAAATTTCACAATATTCATATTTCCCAAAAAAAGGCACCCTTAACATTCCCCCCCAATAATTTGCCCTAAAAGTGCCCAACTTGCAAAACTACCCATGCAGGTATAGCATGTCCCAGAGCAAGTCCCAGGTAGAAACCCTTGCTAAAACCAGCTGGAACAACCCCAAACCCCGTGGTTCAGGGTCCCATGACGTCACCGTCCTGCCACCCTACCATCAAGATATAGACGGGGGTCCCAAATGACGTCACCCAAAAAAAAAAAAAAAAAAAAAAAAAAACTTGGCAAAAGCTATTTTTTTAAGAATGATAAAGGGGCTTTAAATCTCGCTGCCAAAATTAACGGCGTCTTAAATATCCCCCTTGCAGTCGGATGTTCCTACCTTGTCTACTTCCGGCGCCTATAGTGTGCGACTTGACCACCAGGGGGTGGGGACGGATACTTCTCGATATCCGACGAATATGCCATTCAAATTGCGCCAGAGATGGCGATGATGATGATGATGATGATGATGAAGCTGATGATGATGATGAGTTGGATGATGATGATGGTGATGAGGGGGGAGACGTCGCACGTGATGTCAGGCGTTCTATCTCCTCGTCCCCTCTGACGTCATTCGGTCCCTCATTAGCATTAATCGGCTGGCGGCTAATTGCCAGAGTCCAGTGTGTGGGGTCAAAGGTCAGCCTGTCCTGGACGTGAGCTGTGGCACGGTCGGCCTGAGGGGAAAGAAGCACGTGGCCGAGACGGCGCTTCTGCCGCGGTCCTTGCCTCCGTTCGACGGCATGCACACAACATCGACCACCTTGCGCAACACACGCGTTGCTTGTGTTGTGTTCAAATGCTTACTGTTCTTTACAGCAGCTAATCTAAACAAGTAGCAACAGCGCGAGAGAGAAAGAGGGGGAGACACCGCCAGGCGGCGCTTGTTTAGCATTTTTTTTTATTATTGTGTGTGTGCGTTTGTGTGCCTGTGCCACCACCACCACCACCATCACCACCACCATATACATGTACACCAGAACCTTATAGCGCAACCTCCAGCTCTTGATAGATTTCAACTCTCACGGAACGCGGGTTTATGGTTTTAATCGGAGATTAGGGTACTTTTTGGCAACACATTGGGCATTGACTTAATCGGAGTTTTGCAAATCAAAATATTTTATCAATTATATAGCACGTCTATACGAAACAACATAAAACACGATTTCATCTCTTAAAGTTGTGTTTTTTGATTTAATTAAGTTGCAAAATATATTTAAACAAATTTAAGTAATGAAATATTTTGTTGATTTAGTTTTTTTAAAGATTTTTTTTTTAAGGTGCGAAACCTTGCAATAAACAAATTTTTTTTAGATTTTACCTGAACTTTATCTGAATTTTATCTGTTAATCGGAGGTTAAATGAGAACAGAGTCGTTAAGCAAAGTGCAGGACTTGAATATTTTTTTCGAATGGTCAATTTTGGAAATCTGATAGCCACTTGTTAGATAAAACCTCGATTAGACGAAATCATATTTTGCAATTAAAATGGACATCCATCCATGTGCTCAAAAATCAAAAAAATTATCAACGTTGAAGGTCTCTTGTTAATTTTGTTGCACCAAGAGTATATAAGGCCAAATTATGGTTAATAACGCGTTATAAATCGGTAAAAGAACACCATCATGATCACATTCAAATTGGCTTTCGGAACCCTTACCATTAAGTTATATTGCCAAACAGAGGAACGAAACAATAGGGCTTTAAATGAGTTATATGCAGTCATCATTTACACATTAATCCCTATATTAATTGCATAACTGTATAGGGTCTGAGTATACTTTATTTTTTACTATAGTAATTTTGTAAGCAACACCTTATTAGATATCGTTTATTTGAAACTATTATGATTAAGGTTTATACTCTTAATAATTTTTCGTTATTTACTGTAATTATTGAATTATACCCACAAAGCTATATTGCCACAGTTAATATACCGGTATTGATTTATCGATGAATTATACCGGCAGAATGCATAATACTAATTAACAATAATGGAATCAGGCAAAATGGTTCGCACTTTCAAGGTTTCGACATTGTTTAGTTCATACATGGACCCATGCATCTGACCAATGGGTTGGCCACCATGCAGGTAAAAATAAGAACAAAGAGTTAACAAAAAGCCATAGTTAACGACTGAAAGGAGTGTTTTTACCATGCATGGTTATTTATTTCGTAACCATGATAACTTTCAAAACAATTAACATAATATTATAACATGCAGGATGTCGATGAATATTTTATAATTATCTTCAGTTATAGCTAAGCTACTATTATCAAACAACATTGTTTTTAAATAATTTCCAATGATGTCACGTCATGCATGATATACTAAAACATGCATACTCATGAACAATATTTCGGACACTTAATTTATTAAGTACATTTCTGAACTATCTGGGATTACAATACTGTTAAGTGTAATCACGTCGTGGATCAAGTCCTAATGGTACTTTAACCCTTTTTAGGAACTTCGCTTAAAATTTAATTTCCAAATCTTACAGAAAGTGTGATCGACCACCTAATGACCATGGTGTTTACCATTTAAATAGTGCCAAGATAGGATCGAAATTTGGCCCATGTGATGTTGAAGAACATGCCAACGCAATGGTTACCATCACGCACATGTAACTATACATTGAATACGTGCAATTAAAAAAATCAGACTATGAAAAATAACCTCAAAGTTGAAACTTCGTGCATTAGATCCAAAATTTCAAATAACATATCATGTTCACCATGTATACACTATCAGGCTTTGAATTAATAATCCTTCCTTCAGGGCTTAATCAGTGATAAGACATAATAATAACAGCCATCAATTCCCACAACGAAAAATTATCATAAAATAAAAGTTTATAGAAATATTCATACATTTACGCGAGGTATATTTTCCAAATAAATGAAAATTGCTGTAACTTTAACATTATATGTAACCATGGGCCATACACCCTTTGAATATATACATGTATAGTTAACATTAAATTCAACTTATTGATTGGAATTCATACATGTATATGGATAAACGTATATTTTATAGATGCAAAAAAATATGTTTAAACCCACCTTGTAAGCAGTCTACAATTAGCGTTCATTAGCTTAAAATTCAGACTCAAATTAAAAATCCATACATTGTACATGTTTACTTTTTTTCAGAATAGCAGCGCAGCAACGTACGTCAATACTAATTATGCCCTATAATTGTGGATTACCGAGCTATAAAGTCACTTATTTTTCTTTGAACAAATTTAGCTTATAATTGAAAAAGTTATCCCTTCCCACGTTAAGTTCGTCACATTTAACCAGAGAATAAACAAAATTTCCAATGCGCCATTGCATTACTTCAGTATACGTTATAAGATAATTTATGACTCGATTTAATTAACGAAACGCAAAGCAAGACAGTTAGCAAGGAAAAATAGAAACTATTCCACCCTGATTTTATGATTTTTAAACGAAATGCACATTTAGCCAGTGCAATCCAGCGCCCAAAATATATATATATATATATCAAGGGTCTCAAAGGAGAAAAGAAGTCATAAACGCATCAGCAAGAAGGGTAAAAACATCAAAGAAACAAGGGAGGGTTAAGAAGCCAAGTATCAACAACAATGTTTGCCTTTTTGGCTGACCGCCTCGATTGTTGCAACTGACCGCAAATGAGGATTCCCAGCCCAAAGAGTCCTTTGCATGGACCACAAGAGTGCAAGAGGGGGTTAAAAAGGCCAAAGGGGGAATAATGCATGCGTGGCCTATTTGTGGTTTCACAGTAGTCTAAAAGAGGTATTTTTTTCTCTCCAAAATGTGAGCCCATCAGATTGACCTTCTTTACACTAAATACAATTCCCCCCAACTTGACCCCTCCTCCTGTCACCTACCCCCAGCTCCGCCAATGGCACTTCGGTTTCTTGTGAATTTTGCATCTCGGCCTAGGTCCTGTCATAATAACGGCCATTTCAAACCTCCACCCTCCACCCTCTCTCGAACAACACAAACTCCAATTACCCACACTCCTTGGGGCACATCCGTTTGGGCCCCTACAAATGACAACCTATAATAGTTGTAGCCAATTTAAGTGCTAAATGCATGCCCCAAATCGCGATGACCTAAGTATAGGCTGATATCAATAAGCCACGGTGGTAGTAAAAAGTATTCTAAAGATGGTTTTGTTTTAACAAACGGATATGGCCCGGTTTTAAAGAAGGGTCAATGCAGGTCCTTAGGGTCTGGCACATATTTAGGACCTAAGAGGTGCTCACGTACACCAACAACGTTACATATACACACACACAAGAAACATTTAATCAAATAACTTTCGAAAAAATAAATAGAAAGTTAGGAAATTTGATTTGAGCCTACCTGGTCCAATATGTCTTCCGATTCGGAATCTTTGCCGTTGGGGGTGCTGGATGAACTCCTTTGGTTGGTGGATAAATTTATCACGCCATCATTTTCCCCTTCCGAATTCATCATAATACCCCCATCATCCTAAAAGCGAAAAAAAAAAAAACCATTAAAAGCCTACACAAGGTATACATCGTTATGAAAAATGCATAGACCTCCTGACCACCCAACTAACCCAAATTCTATAATTAACACGAGCCGTGCATAATCCTGATAGGCTTCACTTTCCCACACTATTTTGCAGTACATTATTTAACATTTTGCCAAAAAATCACTATAGGCCGATATTGAACTTCCACTTAATTTAAATTTGAATTTTTTGTTGTTACACAATTCGTGTCGCTTTGAATTCTCATTTCACGCACGCCATTTATTCATATAACTCCGGTTGCATCGTGCTTTTGTTTCATTTAACGGCCGATTAAATTTCGATTTTTTTTAAATTCACGTTGAAAAATGTCACGTTTGAGGCAGGTTATACCTGAAATATAATTTTATAGATTACATAAAAACATTGAGTTTACATCGGTATATACAAGTATGCTAAACGTTTCAATATTTCCGATTTTTGAAAGCGGACAACTTGCGCATTTTTATTAACCCCTACTAATTTTCAGCATTTTTCATCAAAACAATTTTTTTTTGATGCACCAAACATCAAGTTTTGAGTCTCCACAAAACGGTTCCATATCGCCGTAATTGTAAATGAATCACGGTCTCGAACAAACCCCGTGTGTTAAGGGGAATTCCCTATATGCTCGCGCCTCACATTTTCTGATAGCTTTGCGCAGTGCATATATATTAGGGTATTCCCCTTATTATATTGAAATACCGGTGATGTAGATGCTTGTTTCTGGCAAGTTTTTTGTTATTTTTAATTTATTGATATCAACTTAATTGAGGGAATAAAAATAATATACCCTATATGTCAATGTATATTTCCGGTAATTTATTTTAAAGCGAGTGGTCTAAATATATGGTATATTTCAACATATAGCAAAATTATCCTATTAAACGCCTTAAAATTATGGTACACAAAATGAAGTTTACCATTCATCTATACAATTACATGTAGATGTATGCTAAATATTTTCCAAACATTTCTGAATTTTAAAAGCGGCCAAATAATCCATTCCAAATTTTCGGTATTTTTCATCAAAATATATTTTAAAAATCCAACATGAAAAATATCAACTTTTGCGTCTCAACAAAACGGTCAAAAATGTGAGATTTGTTTATTAATTTATTTTAGAGCATTCTAAGCAAGATATTCTATAAAGCTCAGCATAATAAAAACATAAATACTGATTTTAAAAAGATTAAAATTATAATACACAATTTTACCAATTAAAAAACTATCACGACACCGTATACGTTTTTTTTATCAACGATTTAACCTTACCATTCCAAAATCAGCCATCAACGGTGAAGATTTTTTAAAAAAGGATTATTTTGGGAACCAAAAAAAGCCAAGAAGCAGGCCCTCCCATGGAATGGTCAATAACTAGGTTTACGAGCAAGAATTTCCACCAAAGGCGCAATAATCAAGGATGAAGATGTTTTTAGCATTCTATTTTGTTGAGTTCAACCGGCCCAAACCCCCTTCTATTGTGTTCAACGACCGCAAATTGGCATTCAAAATAGAATAAAAAGAAATGAAACAAAACAAGAAATCCAGGTGTTTCTAGACCTGAATTATTTGCTGACCACCGTGCATGTCACCTTGTTTATGGAAGGCAAAAGTGGATCACCTTGTGAAGATGCACTTCATTAGGTTCATGAATGGATCGGGGACACCCTGGGAAGATGGCTTCAGGAAGGGTATATAGTAGAGGAAAAAGACAAATTCCTTCATGTCCATTGTCCACTGGAGGTCTGTCACATGGCTTGGTGGACGCAATTAAACTTGGCGAACGCAAACATCTTTAGCGCCTCTCCCGCGTGGACAGTGGTCAACCGCAGACTGACCGCTTTATCCGGCCTTTCGGAAAACCCTCTTTCCATTCCGTTAATGCATTATTCACCCTGCCTTAATAATCAACAATCCCGCTAAATCCGCGCATTTTGCTCTTTTTAGTGTCTTACACTTAATTGCCCATTTCGTTCATTACATTCCAGTGTCCACTCATTCTGCCACATGCTACGATGGTGAAGCCAATGATGGACTTCTCAATAATGTACATGTATAGGCCTAAAGTGCGGGTCTATTAACTGGCGATGACTTTTGTTGGTCACGATGATGTCAAAAGTGTTTGAGAACTATACAATACAGCCTTGACAGGCATGCATGTGTATAATGCTACATTTATGCTAAACTGGTGCGATGACCCTCTTACCAAAATCAATGTCTGTGTCAATTATATCACACTTTATAAGATGTTAAATGATATAGCCTACAACAAAACATGTAAACAGTCGGCACGTTGTGTATGGGCATATCACTTTAGCAGAACCTGCAAATTGCACAAATTTTGGTTTGGTCCCTTGGATTGCGCTTTTCACAGGTTTCGGTGTAGGCTTATATATAACAAAACCTCATTCCAGTGATAAAACTGAGAAAATTGTTAATTTTATGAATATAAGAAAACCATGAAATTTCAAAGAATATAAAACAAAATTTACTGTAAATGGCACCTGCATGTTTGAATAAAAGGTATTCCAAACTGCTAGTAGGAGTAATGCTAATCAGAACTTCCAGGTAAATCAAATCAAATTGCCAGAACAACACCAGGGGCTAAAAATTCATCTAATATCCTGCTAAAGTTGTATAAAGAGCTAGGAATTTACTTGTGCGCACCTAGAAAAGGTGTTTTAGGGACTGTAGTTGACTGTATGTTAGGGCCATGTAAATTATGTTTTGTGATACGATTCTTATATGCTGTCAATCACCATTGACTTATAAAGGATTATCAAACTCGCATGCATAATTACATCATACTATAGCACATAATCAAAATAAATTCAAATAGAACATTTTCAATTGCTAGGGCCAAATGACTATACATTACGCTAGAGAATGGCTATATGTACTTCTAATCTCATACAATATACATTCCAGGAAAATCTATCAAGAAGAAATTCTAAAATGGGTCAAAATCAAACTGTATAAATTCTCTTCGAGAGCAAAAGTAATAATCCCTTTTCATTGCCATGGGGAATGAAACTTTTCATAGAATAAATGCTAATCTTTTAAATTCTTGGAAAGGGCACAGACTGGAAAAAGGAGCAAGATTCGAATTATAGGTCGACCCAGTGTACACCTAAAGTGAATGTGGACACTGCCTACTCAATAGCACCAATTTCTGGTATCTGGCATCACAGGTATAGTGTCCTCCATCAGTCAAGATGGCCGCCAAAGAGACGTACATGTAGGTATAATGTAGGTCCACAATCTTGATTCCAGCAAACAAAGCAATGGTGCCAGATTGTCCCTATATGCACTGCGTAGAACTATAACATCGCCTCCCCCTCAGAAACAATGGGGCCCAAAGTGTATAACCGGTCACTTTGTCAAAACTAGGGTTCCATCTTATTCCAGGCCGGATATTGGGGAACCAATCAACGACGGCGAATTAAACTTTCACACAATGGTGCGAGACGGGGGTGCCGGAAGGGGTGGTTCATGGGGGGGGGATCCTCTGGGACATTAACGTCTATCGCCAATGTCCACTTTATGGCTGTTCTTTCCTTGTTAATGGTTCAATTTGGAATCATTCCCAATGATATCAGGATTTCAGGGATTTTTTCACCGATTCGATGCACGTGGAGGGGCGGGGGGACATTAGGAAAGCAACGCTGGTCGGATGGTGGGCTGCGTGGAGGGGGGGGGGGGGGGGGGGGGGGGAAAAAAAGGGGCCATAAAGATGTGTCCGGTGGCACGTCAATTGTCTTTGGAAAACTAGTGTCCAGCCACGACCACGTCTGCATCACGCTCCGTTTCCCACAAACGATTTCTTAAATAAAAATAAGGCAGTTTGGAAGCGATAAGGTGGAATGACCGGCTCAATTCTTCCCTCATCTCCCACTTTTTTAAAGGCCCAAAGCACCCCCCTCCCCTTTTTTTCTGTTTCCTCGAAGATGGTGGGCAATGGCCAAAAAGCCCTCCTTTCCTCGACGCGTTTCGCCAATTGTTTACTGCACATTTGATGTCCTGCAAATGTTGGCTGTTCCTTAATCAAAGCCAATTGAGAGTGATTTGACGACACCGTCATGCGGACTTTGCAACCGTCTAGAAAATGGGGAATTTCGTCTTCCCCAACCACCCTAGTGTCCTATCACAAGACGCTAATGTATACTTGTATTAAAGATGGATTTCCACTGATTCCATCTGGCTGACGTTGAAAAAGATGAGGATAACAGGGAATGTATCTCGATTTATACACGATGAGTCCATCGGTTCAAAGGTTCAGAGGCCATTCTTATAGTTTTGCAGTGATACAAAACGAATGTTAGCATGATAAATACTTTGTGCAGGCTCAAACTTTAGAAACAATTTTTACAATAATTACGTAATTATTCAGAGGGTATTTAGGACTTTCAGTACTTGTTTGTCACCCTGGTTATTACAATCCTGTGCAAAAGTTAATGAAAACATAGGACTATTTAAGGAAATATAGGACGGCTGGAATACCTGAATTAATACTATGCGTGAATATCAGGTAAATTGTTTGCATAACATTTACTTGCATTTAGAATAGTATACGTATTATAATTTCAATTAATAGGGCTTCCCTATATCCTATACAATATATGTATAGTTGTGGAGTGCACATGTATTCCATTTTTAGGAACACTTTACCAGCTTTGTTGTTACCTATTTGTGCCAGAACTGTAAATTATTTCATAATATTTGTTTGTTATAATTTATATATGTATACTAACATGCAGTACGTACATTTACTTCATAATAATGGTTTGCAATTAGATTGTTCATAGTGCTTGCCTATACACAATATAGACTAGATCTGCAGGTGTTAATTCCAAGAGGTTATATACACATGTGCATCACAAAATATTTTTAGAATGTTGATGCAATGCAAGAAATAATGGAAATGCATGAATCTGCATCAAAAACTGCTTGAGGCATAAGGAATATATGTCAAGATGCTTCTGACATGAGTGAAACTCTTATTAACACGTACCAACATCCAAGCAATATACTCTGACGAGTGAGATGTCCACAAAACAATAAAAGTATATTGTGGAAATCGTTGCAAAAAGGATCAGTCTTTCAACCCTGTGATACAAATGTTCAAAATGTCCATTATGTCGTCTTTCCAGCACACTGGTCAGTCTGCTGTCACAACACCGGACCAGAGATTTCAAGCCGGATTTCTATCCGTCGTCCCACGGGGCATCATTATTCCAGAACGTCATCAGACATGGATGGGGTGGAGTGGGGGGGTGTAATATAGAAAAAAGTTATACAATTTCACGTAAAAAATGCGAAACCGAATTCTCGGTTCTTGTCTTATAATCGCTTCCTTAATTCCTCGAATGACACACGTAAAATGACGTGGGTCGGGTCAGTTGTGGTCCATTGGCCACGTGCACTTGTGGGTGGCGGAGCGGCCATAATGAGAGTCCATGAAAGTGACCAGCTCATGATGTTGTCCACCATCATCCATCAAAAAGTGTGCGCAGTGGACACTATTTGGATCGCCGGCCCCCCTTTTTCTCCCGCTTCACTTGACGGCTACATCATTAATCGTGCCGGTTTGCAAAGCCCCAAAAAACTGGGGGATAATGGCCGATAGAGGAGGAGGAGGAGGCTAACGAGCTGGATGGATAAATGGACGACAAAAGAAAAAGATGATAAGAATAAACTTTTTCCACGCAAAAAATGGCTTCGGGAAGAAAAAGTCATATATACCACTGCAACCGAGATGATTAACTTTGTTTCCCCAAAACTAAGGTGGACCCTAAAGCCTTGCTGCCACAAGGGGCGCTGCACGTAAAGTGGACCTTGTCCATTGGAGGGCGAGTAAACTTGAACAAAATCAAGCAAAAAATAAGACACCCTTAATAAAACTGCTTATTAAAAAAGATTTTTCAGGCCAAATCAACCTGTAACTTCATCTCTTGAAAGTTTCGGTCAAAATGCACCTGATTCACACCAGCGTTGATGTAGATCAACTGATGTGGATCAAGAAAACTTTTGCGTGTTAATTCACACCGCAGAACTCA
>JAQGCC010001442.1:0-23769 GCA_034698905.1 Xestoiulus laeticollis | reverse complement strand
CTGCATTTTTATCAATTTTTATTTTTGTATTATAACAAGTAGTTTTTTTTTAAAGTATGTATCAAAATTTCCCTCATGCAGTTCAGTTCCCCCTTAACTTGTATTTGCGAGTTTATTCGCTTTGCTATGATATCCGTGCATGCAAAGGAGTTAAAATTCAAGATGGCGCCTGTCTTATGGTTAGTTCATTTGCCAATCTTTTTGATAAAAATCTGTGGATATTTCTGGAAAAAAAAGTTGGAAAAAAAAAATACTTTTCTGGCGCCAAATTCAGTATGGATACCCTAGGCTAATGTTGGCGTTTTTCCCAAATATTTTGTGTCCTGGTGTCACAGTTAATTAAAATTGGCTTCTTGATTTCCGGTCGTTCCAAAGATGGTGTCATGTCCATTTCGATTTTTCTAATGAGTGTATCCCCTCATCATCATCATGTTCTTCGAATTAAAGCTGGGCGAGAGAGATTCCACTACGAATAAATTCACACAGGTATTATATCGTTTAATAAGCAGAAGGAAATTATTATGGAAATTGCAGGTGATTTGTTATGGCTAAATAATCCCAAATTGATAATACGATTTAATGGACGTCATTAAAAAATAATTTCTGATGAGCGTAAAGTGAACCACCCGATTTTTTCCAATGAGGTCGTGACTTGCATGTTGTTTAATTACTGAAAGTTTATGTTAAAGTTTGATCGTTAAATGACTATTCGTACCGAGAAGCACAGCAGGCATAAAGGCTTTTGTAGATTAATTTCGTCATGAATTTTGCATGGTGTGATTATAACATGCGTGTTTAAAGTTATTTTTAAATTAATTCATATATGCTAACATTTAGCCATTGGGGACTTCGCAATTAGCGTTCTTAACGTTAATGCACTTTTTAAATATGTATACTCGGAGCACTGAAGAATATATATTTACAAAGCATGACTTAGATTAGATGAATGGCTTTAGACGTTTTGGGTAATGTTATTGCCGTCAGAAGTTGGCTACCATTTAGATTTTGGCAAAACCCACGAAATGGGATATGTTAAACGATGTCTGTAGAAGATCCCTTTCACGTTTAAAACCTTGTTTTCTTATTGTAAGTTGGCATCCTTAATGTGCATCGTAGTTAATCTAGAGATTAAGAGGCAGTACAATCGTTTGTAGTATGATCCTGGAGTTTGGCAATAGAAAATGAGTGTAACAACATTTAGTACTTGCACTTCAAAAGGTTTCAACCGTTTGCTGCGATACGGATTCACCTTTTTGGTCTTAATAATATGTAATTAAAACATCGAGTTGGTTTATAATGTCATTCGGAGTTACAACTCTATATAGTTGTAAGTGTAGGCCTACAAAAAATCAGTACACCCCATTTTTCGTTCTTTAATCTTATAGTTATACAAATTCTGTTAATGCGCTTAAATAAGAAATCATGTGTGCTCTATCCACTGATGTTTTTAGATTTTACCTATATATACGACTATTTTTTTCCACGGAAAACGAAATATAACGTTTTAGCACTAACACTTAGGGCAACTTGTCAAATTAGTTAGAAGAAGATAATGGTCTGTTTGTATGAAATCAACTATTTTCGTCTTGATTGACATTTGTTTAAGGTTGTTACAATGCTTTTCAGAACATGTAGGGAAATGCCTAATTGTAGGTACGCTGCAGCACAGAAATGCACTTAATTGTTAGGAGCTACATTATATTGAACCGAAATCTTCACTGCAGTGCACCACTGTATATACTGTAGCGTAGCTACCATTTGGCGTTTCCCTCTGGTCTTAAAAGCTTTGCAACAACTTTAAATAATTGCCAATGAAGACGAAAACAGTTGATTTCATACAAACAGATAATTCTCTTCCTTTTCATGATTTGATGTTTTGTCCTAAGTGCTACGGCTTAATAGTTATAATTTGGGTTTTTGTGAAAGAACCGCATTAGCAGAATTTTCATAACTATTATAAGATTAAAGAAAAAAGCGGGAAGGTACTGACTTTTGGATTTCGTCTAAGACAAATTAGAATTCGTGAATGAACTTATTGCTCCTTATACACTATTGGCATAGATTAGAAAGTTACATTTTGCTATTGGTACCATGGCAGAAAAATGTTCAAATGGTTTTAATTAAAAACCGCATCATCTTTCATTTCTTTAACCCCCAACGGCGAAGTATTTTATTCAAAGCTACACGTTTGTGGCGACGTGGGACAGATCAATTTCTTATATTGGATTCTATGCTGATGAAATTATGGACTAGTGGTAATTGGATTGTTGCAGCTTTCGGGTGCATGTGCTCGAATCAAGAGCTCATGCGAGTATTTTTACTCTTCAGATTTGGAGAAAAAAAGAGAAGGGGGATTCTTCTCAACAGCTTTCGTTGACAGAGGATGCTTGAGATCTAATGTCAGCTGTCACTTAGTTGGATGCCAGTTGACTGCTCTGAACATTCTTGAGGTGTCACGTTATTTGGTGAACATGCCTAAAAAGTTTAAGATGCAATCATTGCATCAGTGGGAGTTTTGAAAAAAATAAAGTTTTTTAAAAATTAAGACGACCCCTCTCTTTAATGTAACTTCAGGGATATTTAAAAATTGTACTTACAAGCAAAAAATTAATAAATAAACTTAATTCCAACGTATAAAAATAAGTTACCACATTTCAAGTTTTGTATTGAGCGTTTTAATTAATGTAAGTGTATATGTACTCATATGTTCGATTTACTTTCATTATTCCACCCACCCATTAGTTTATTGCTGTTGAGATTTTTAATTAACATTTCTACATCCACCCACTTGTTCGTATTGGAACTTTTGCTATTGTAATAGCTATTGACAGAAATGCACCAACCTACAATTATCCAAATCTTCAAAATCAAAGAGTACTTGTAAATATCTGTATGTATCCTGTATGTGGTGAGCCCTGGCTATGACTCTGTTGCTATGAGGAATTATTCAGTAAACAATAAACGGAAATCCGTTGAAAGCAACACAGGTGATGGGAAGAATCATTTTCGTGGATATGATTGATATTATCATTGATTCATCACGAATGTAGATAACTATATATTCTACACTTGTTGTGATAGAATAATTTATAATTTTTCTTGCTGTCATCCCTGCGTCATCATTGGGCAACAGGTATGCATGACTTTCTATTCAAACTGTTGACATCATCTATCTATCACACTGTATAAAGCCGAATTTTCAGTTTTGTTTTAGGGATGTTTAACCAGATTGGTCTTTAAAGCTTGAAGCATGCATGGAAAGCGTGACGATTTCCGTTACAATTCTCGTCTCGCTCATGCTAACTCGCCATACCGTGAAGTTTCACTTCAAAAAATAATTTTAAAAAGTATGCCTATTCATTAAAAGCTAAAGCAAACTACATGAACACTAGAATGATAGAAATATGCAAAGAGTACAGTTTCGATCTTGTTTAACGAATTGAAAATCAGGATTAATCATTCTGAGAACAATCATGCAATTAGTTCCCCTATCTACATAATCATCTTCATTGAATTTAGAAATAAAAAGGGTTCATTTACAGCATATATGACAGTGACAAATTGACTAATATTCTGGAGGGCGTATGTGCATCTAACAGAGCATTTCCAATATGGCCACGTACTTTTAATCCAAACATGGCGTTTAGAAATGCTTTTTTGTAATTGCTGCTAGGATGTGGCCATTCTGGAAATGTAAGGATGTGTTCATATGCAATCAGAGGATGTTGAACCGGAATAGAACCTGGGTCATAAAATTAAATCTAGCCTTCAAAGCATAATATTATACGCATTCTACTACATGTATATATAGTGGATTCCGCTTAATTGGGACTCATCGTGACTAGGACACCTTGTCCTGATTTAAGCGGCTGTTAAGATTTGTCACAAATAAACTGTGGTCTCAAATAACCCATATTGGGACGTCATTGCATAACTTCTTACTTAATTTCTGGTACGTTGTATCATGAAGGAAGTTCTTAACTTTTCAGCGCCAAACTATTCTTGTAGATGGAGATGTTGGCATGGGCATGTTGAGAATTTGTTTTCTGTCAGCTGGTTGATGCATGTCGAGAGATATATGTGATGCAAGGGTTTGTCGAAAGAAAACCAGCCTCTGCTTAGCAACGAGCAGATTTTTCCATTCAAATGTTGTTATAGCAACCAGAAGCGATGAAGACTGGAATAAAGCAGCCACCCGTTTCCAATCCGGCAGACCTATGCTGCTGAAAATAGAAATGCCGAAAATCAATAAAATCTCTCTGGAAATCAACTTTGAAGGGCATGGCTCTGAATCTAGCACGTAAACAGTAATAAATCGTTGTGGACATCCGCGTGATGAATGAAGTCTACCTGATGTTATTATGAGCCCTTTAAAATGGGGATGCCCTAGTAAAATCTTATGAAAACTGCCCTAGATGCTCTTTTAAAGTGATTATAGGGTGATAAACTGTCAACACTATCTGCCTTAATATAACGATATCTGTATAGTTTTCTCCAAAGTAGTTTTGTAGTGCTCTAAGAACTAGATATTGAATACAATCTTGTAGAATTAGGTTAAATGCTTGCCTTCAAATTTTTTTTCATGTGATATTCTATGCTATGATATTCATATGGCTATTCTGATATCAATCTGAGATATTACTAGAAATTTACTAAAATGTGCAATGATATTTTAGCATGTCGTTTCTTAAGTTATATTTTAAAAATGTCAGGTCACTATTTCGCTTTTCATGTAGCTCTACTTGAATATTATAGACATGTGAATATGTTCAAGTAGAGCTACTTGAAAAGTGAAATAGTGACCTGACATTTTTAAAATAAAACTTAATAAATGAAATGGTAAAATATTATTGCATATTTTAGTACATTTCTAACCATATCTCAGATTGATATCAGAATAGACATATTTCAAGGAGCAAAAACTCTTTTATCCCAATACAAAAACACAAAATGAAAAGTGCAATCAAACGTAATTTAAAATTGCCACTGACACTGGTATAAATAAGTGTTTTGTATTGATAAGTTTATAACAAAATCTTTTGATGCTTGCTTAAGATTATTATTTACAGCATTCATCTTTTTTTTTTTTTTCAGTGCGGTCGTGCAGAAATATCTTTTGGAAAAATCTCGTATTGTATCCCAAGCAAAAAAGGAAAGGAACTACCACGTCTTTTACTATCTTCTTGCTGGAGCCAATGATGAGGAGCGAGCGACTCTTCAATTGCGGCGGCCTCAGGAATATCATTACTTGAATCAGGTACTTTGGATGGCAGTGATTAGGCATGCATCTTGAGTGATTGCCCCTTTTTTCCAAAGGGTTTCATCAGCTCCTTAATTGGAATGAATGTGACTGTTTTAATTATTTCAGAGTGGCTCCTATACTCTGGAAGGATTAGATGAAGTGTACGAATTCACCCGGCTGAAACAGTCCATGGAAATGGTGGGATTTTCAGAACAAAGGCAAAAGAGGTAATGCCAAGTTGATTGCTGCGATATCGCTTAAGATATCAACAAGCAAACAGATTAGGCATTGTACTGATTCGGTTCATGAAACTTCATCAAGATTGATTTGATATTCCCTCCTTAAAATTGGCTAAAGCCATACTCTCCCTTTCGCTATCTTGTCTGTCTCATTGCATCACTTATCGTGACGTGTTTTTATGATGTGCTACAAATATATTAATAAGATGATTTTAAGTGCAAGAAGAAATTACGAAATGATATGATATAATCGAAAAAAATAGGTGATATCGAGGCAAATTCAGAAAATCATATTTCATTTTTAAATGATGGGATTTTTGCTTTTGCTAATCAAGCTATTAATAATTTGTAATTTTCCCTGTAGATTATTTGCTGTCTTGTCGGCTGTCCTGCTTCTTGGGAACATCGAGTTTGCAAAAGTAACTATCATCTAGGCTAGTTTTGCTACAGGTTTTTTTAAAATATTTTTTGTCCTAATTTGTTCACGTATGTTTTACTTTACTATTGTTACTCAGAAATCGACGTATCATCATGATGAAGCTGTTTTAGTTAAAAATCCTGATGTGGTTACTATTATTTCATCTTTGCTAAAGGTAAAAATGGATTTGTCATAATATTAGGTTGCGATGTGGAAGATATAATATGAATTGCTGAAAGATGGGATTTAATTATAAAATATGTAGTTCAGATCTGGTTAATAAGAGCGAACATTTGTTCATTTGGCAGATATTCGTTTTAAACTTACTCATAAAATCAGAAGAAAAAAATATAATAATGCTGAGTACTTTGGTTTGTTGATTTTGTTTTCTTTAGGTTAAAGAAGAAACCTTAATGTCTGCCCTTACAACCAAAAAAGCCAAAATATCTGGTGAAATCCTAGTCATCAATTATAAAATGCAAGAGGTAATGTGGCAAATTTGTTATCACTGCCAAAAAAATAAAATAGTGACATCGACATTTAATAATGATTATTTACAAAAGTAGTTTATTACAAAATTACCTTGATTATTCCTTTTAGGCACAAGCTGCCAGAGATGCCTTGGCAAAATGCCTATATGGTGCCCTTTTCGATTGGATCGTCCTTCAGCTTAACCACGCTTTACTGTCAAAAAAGGATGCAAAGGAACATAGCGTAAATATTTCCGAGATAGCACGCCTAATGCAATTTTCAATTTAATATGCATTAGGCGTTTATGGATAATTATACCTGGTTTTTCATTTATAGGGTCAATCCATCGGAGTTCTCGATATATTCGGTTTTGAAGATTTTGGAATTCAAAACAGTTTTGAGCAGTTTTGCATCAATTTTGCAAATGAACATCTTCAGTACTATTTTAATCAACACGTGTTCAAATATGAACAGGTAATAATTATTTGGACTGAAAATATCAAAGAAAAAGTTATTGAATTTAAATATTATTTGCCATTTAACGATTTAACGAATTTTACATTATCGTTATGCAGGAAGAGTACAAACGTGAAGTGATCAAATGGAAAATCATTGATTTTATGGATAATACTGGCTGCCTTAATTTAATTGAAGGCAAACCTAATGGCCTTCTGTGTATTCTTGATGATCAGTGCAAGTAAGTGAAACTGCATTTATCACCTATCTAAAATAATTCATTTGCCAAATCACTGTCATTTTTGCAAAATTCTTTGGGTGTAATTATTGATGAAATAAATTCAGCAGGATTATGTTATATAGGGGCCTATAAATTTGAATATCTCAAGTTTTACTGTTAAATTTTTTAAAATATATATATATATAAAATTATTATCGAACTCTTAATCGTGAAGCATCTAGATTATTCCCTAATTTATTATTTGTTCATCCAATAGTTTCCCTGGTGCCACAAATGAAACTCTACTCCAGAAGTTTAACAGCGAACACAAAGACAACGAATTTTATGAAGTTCCTCAACGGCGGGATCACGGTTTTGCAATCAAGCATTATGCTGGAAAAGTAAAATATAACGTGAAGGTACATATTAATTATTAACGCATTAACATACGAATAATGTCATCGAATGTTTTCCCACGATTTTTTTAAAAAAATTTTTCTCTCAACTAGGACTTCCGGGAAAAAAATCTGGATTTAATGCGTAATGATATTGTCAGCGTCTTGAAAAATAGTAGCATGGTGTTTGTGCGCGAATTAGTTGGAGGTGATCCGGTAGCTGTGTTTCGTTGGGCTATATTAAGAGCATTTATTCGAGCTGCATATGCTTTTCGGCAGGCTGGTCAAAGGCATAAGGAACAAGGTATGCGTCTGAAATATTTCGCCGTTTATGCCCTTGTGTGTGGCACATTAACTCTTGATAAAGTTGGACAACATTCATCAATCCTTGAATAATTTTAATTCTAATAATATTGTCTGTTTAATCAGCAACTCGTCCAGTCCAAAAAAATCAAATCTATCGCTTGAGAAAACCAAATCCAAGCGAAAATATCCCCAAGTAAGTCATAAAATTATATTCACTTTTTGTACAGTTACGTACATTTATAATTACAGTTTTTAAATTCTCTGTTACTTTATTTAAACTTCAACAGTAATCTCGGAAGGAATGGTGGTCGTCGACAAAGCGGCAGTCGCCGTCCATTTACGGATGTGCATAATAATCAAGTGGATGGGGAAACGAATTGCGAAAATGGGCTTATCGAAGATAGCTTAAATTCCAACTTACAGAAATTAGACGGACTTATGGATGCAGACGATGCGCTTGCCCTTGAACGTGCCAACAAGATTTTACAGTAAGATGTCGCCACAATTGCAAACGCCTGCAAAAATCGAATTATTTTTATAATATTATTTGAAATTTATAACGAATCTTAAAGGTCCGAAAATCGTTTTGTTTTACCCTGTTTTTCGGTTAAAACATAGATAAAACGCCTGCAATTTTCGCATGTCAAAAACCTTGTTATATTTTTATATTTGTAGGAGAAGTAAAAATTGTAAACCTCGGGGTAGATATTTCAAGTCACTCAAAAATTTGCAAAGCGTTAAAACATTAGCAGGCAAAACACAAGCGACTGCACCTACCAGAGGATTAAGGAAACAACCTCCAACAGTCAGTGCACAATTCCAGGTAATTTATTAGTTTACTTATCGGAGGTAAAAAAGTGCATCAATTTTAAATTAATAACTTTATTAATATTGCTTCTCGTTTACAGCATTCCCTTATCCTTTTGATGGATACATTGAATGATGCAAGTCCTTTTTTCGTGAGATGCATCAAATCAAATGCTGACAAGGTAATTTTATAACTGCCATTGAAGTCTTTAACATTAATTTTTTAGCTAAATATTAATCTACTTATAAATAATTGTAGGTTCCTAATAAGTTTGACGAAGAGATTGTTTTGCGCCAGTTGAGATACACCGGAATGCTGGAAACTGTCAGAATTCGACAGTCGGGTTATAACGTCAGGCTGACTTTCGACGTGAGTAAAAATGTTACTGCGACAACACGGTTTATCCCTGAAAAAAAATGTTAAAGTACCGACTTTGAAATGTTTCACTTGCTCTTTTAGGAATTCATCCAAGTATACCGGATTTTATTACCCAAGGGATTATTAAGCTCTCAAAGTGATGTTCGCAATTTTTTGCTGACGCTAAATCTAAACAGAGACAACTATCAGATTGGAAAGACAAAGGTAATGTACAATTTGGTAACCAGTAAACTTTTAGCACGATCTCTCTCTGGTATCATAATTGAGTTTTAATTTTTTTAATCAGGTGTTTCTGAGAGAAAGTGAGAAGATGAAGCTAGATTTAAGGCTTCATCAAGGAATTTTGGATCGCATTGTCAGAATTCAAAGATGGTACAGGGTGATTCTTGAAAGGAGAACGTTTCTCAGGTTGCGCTCGGTTGTCCTGGGACTGCAGGTAAATTCAAAATTATTATGACTCCTCTAGCTTTCCATTACAATTATTTTATATGTCAAGAAAATACTTTCTTGTTGATTGCCATTTTCTAACACAAAATGATGACTTCCGTTAATTTAAACTCTAGTTTGTTGGAATGACGACGGATTCTGTTATTCTTTGAAATTTAGTACAATTCTTGATGTTAAATTTCAGTCACATGCAAGAAGATATTTAACTCAGAAGTATTTTACTCAACTAAAAGAACAATGGCTAGCAGCTGTCAAAATACAGGCCTGTTGGCGGGGATATCACGAGCGGAAAAAATACCAACTGCTACGTCGGGGAGTTGTTTTTGTTCAGAGCTGCTTCAGAGGGTTGTGTGCCCGTGCGAGGTACTGAAATTGACAGAAATTTGACATTTGAAATACTTTACGATGACAGCTTTAAAATATTTGTGATTTCCTCCTAAAGGTTTAAAGAACTGTCCGATGAGAGGGAAAGAGTGAGGGAGGAACAGAGATTGATGGAGCTTAAACGCATAGAACAAGCCGATCTACCCGATCACCCATCCTCGCAACACGACGAAGCATTTGCATCGAAGGAAAGTAGTCAGGAGGAATTGGAAAACGATCGCCTCTATGGAATAGAGCATTTAGCTGTGCCAAAAGAACACAGGGACTCGGAAGAGTTAGTAATTCTTTACACTTTGCTTTATGCCGCAGAGGGAAGAATATGCGCATAATCTGTGTTTTTTGTGACAATTGCAGAAGTAGCGGAATTCAGGAAGACTCTGAAGCCGAAAGCATGGCATCGGAACCATTACATCGACAGCCAATGCCACCGGTGGAGTTGTCCCCACCGATTTCGCCGATTTCACCTCAGGAATCTCTTTCGCCTACTTCAGATGTGATATTCGAATGCCAAGAGCCCCCGAAACTGATGCCGAGGCAGTCGATGTAAGCAATATTTCATAATAAATATTATTTTTTATCAAATTTCAAATATTTAACAGCGTTGATGAATTAGCAAATATTGTTGCAGTGATTTAACGACGAGGACTCCCCAAAACAATGCTGATGACTATACGAAAAAGCCATTAAAGAAGGTAGGTCATTGAACTAATTCTTCAATTAAATTCTTTTTATGATAGTAAATAATGCAAATTGTTCGTTTGATTGTTAGTTATCCATAAAGAGGAGCAAGTCGGCAAGAACTACTAATGGAAACGATACTCCATCATACATCCAGAAGACTAAAATGGTACGCAGTTAGACAAAGCTTTTGTAAATTACTCTGAAATATTTGTATGTCATTGCATTGTTGAATTCTTATAGTATAAATCGCCTACCAAAGTTCCATCCATTACCGATTTGGCAAAAGAACAGGATCTGGTGAACAGAGCCAAAAATGAGGAAATCTTGACAAATCGTAATCCATTTCATCGTGCCAAGAAGCATTTTAAGGGTGCTATGGAACGTACGTATTAATAATTTTATATAAGCTTGTGTAAATCTACATTTAAACCCAGTAAAAGGTCATTTAAACCTAATAATCTTTCTCTGTTCACGTCCAAAGTTTTAGGGAAGAAGAAAACTCATATGAACGAGGATGAAAGTGACGAATCTGGGTGTGAGGAGAGTGCTGTCGGGTCACGGCATACGCCATCAGATACTCCAGAACAGAGTCCCGTGGACTGTGAGTCTTTAGTTGCTTCATTACCATCTAGTGGTCTGTACGATTGTGATTCAGGGAATTTATCCCTATTATTTTCTTAATCCTTTTGTTCTGTTATTTATCAGCTGAATCGGTCGTGACGAAATTTGAGAATTTTTCACTTCCAACACCTGTTCCTCCTCTGCGAAGCGTAGAGCATGCACTCTCCATATCAACATATACTCCTGTGTCATCCCAGCAATCTCCTCACAATTTTAAGCAGATCAATAGGGTTTCAAAAACCGATGTTTGCCTCGCATGTGACAAGACCATGGTGGCAACGATTTTTGGCAATAACGGCTATCGATGCACAGGTATTTTTCCATCTTTAATTCAATTCAATTCAATTCAATTCGTTACTCTGTGGTCAGCATGTAGTATGCTATGTGGCAGGGGGCAAAGTGCGAGATTTTTAACGGAAAGAGTTTACGGTTGTGGCCGCTTTTTGGGGAAATATCCCGGCATCCGCCTTTACGTGCCTATATGGGCGATTATGGGAGGTTGTTGTGGGAAACCACGAAAAACCACAACCAGGATAGCCGTCCTGGGTTTCCAGAGTTCAAGAAGCTAAGCATAACCACTAAGCCTTGCTTTGTTATATTTGCGCCAAACAAAATTTGTCTGATTTCCTTGCGCATGAAACCACGATACCCTGAATCGGTTTAGAACTGCGGACGAAAGCAGATTTCAATAGCTTCGATATCGTTTTTTTAAATTTTAGAATGCAACTTATTCTCACATCCGAGATGCGTGCAGCAAGCGAACAAATGGTCGTGTGGCCAGCACAAACCAACACGTCGTCCAACGATCACAAGAATCGATCTTCCACCCTCGGGCAAATGGAATGTTACGCGCACAATGGAATATTCTGATAGAACGGATCAAGTTATTTCGGATGCTATGGAACTTAGGAACATGGATGAATTTATTACTAAAAAGGTAAGATCGTACATACCACCTGCTTGTAATTTATATTTTTTTTTAAATGCGCCCATGCCTGCTATTCAATATCGTGAAATTGCTTATTCTATAAATTCTTCTGTAAATTAGATATGTCAAATGAAGGAGGCTGGCGGGAAACACAGAGACACAATAGCGGATGTTGTCTTTAAAAGAGCACTCAAAGAGTTCAAAGCCCATTTAATTAGTGCTTATTCAGTGGCTGGGCGGGTAAGGCACCAACTCGATCCTCTATTACGTCCACTATGTGAATTTGGCACAAATTTGATTGAACTCTTTTGTCCGCTGCCGTTTTCTAGAAAGGTCAACTCTGTATAAAATACCGAGACCTCATCACGACGTTTGAAAATACAATGGACAATATTTGTAGGCAAGAGCAAAGCAGCGCTTCCTTTCCAGTCACTATGGGAGTGAATGCTTTCCGAGGCTTCCTAAACGAGTTTGTTTCACTTCAAAGAACCGAAGAAAGGCCAAAGACAAAGTCAAAGAAAGAAAAACGGAAAAAGGTGGAACAGGTCATGGTTAGTTTGCAAATTAATGTATTTTGTTCGATGTTAGTCTTACTCGCTCATATACATGTACATGCCCACTTTACATTTATTACCATTTTAAGGCCCATACTTTTTTAAGCATTTTTTTAATCTTATTTTAGTATCATTGTGGTCATCAGTTTGTGTTGGTGGCGGTAAACATTCCAACAGTGTGCGAAGTATGTCAGTCATTTATGTGGCTCATGGAAAGAAGCCTTGTCTGCCAAAGTAAGGGACATATGCTAATTTCTATTTAAGAGGGTTGCATACCAGCATAAGCCTTTTTTTTCTAAATTATTTTTTAATTTAATTTTGGAAACTGTCAGAAACAAATGGAATGTACGAGGGCCTAGCATAAATATTCTATTATTTGTTTAAATGTATTGTTTATGTATATGTATATTCCATTTCAAGGAAATATATCCATAAAGTTTAACAGAGTCTCTACAATTATGAACTTTACAGACATATTTCCATTAAATGGAATATACATATACATAAACAAAAAATTTGAACAAATAATTGAATATTTATGCCAGGTGCTCAAACATTTCATTTGTTCCTATCAGTTTCCAAAATTAAATAAAAAATAATTAAGAAAAAAGGCTTATTCTGGTATGCAACCCTGTTAATTAAAAAAAGCAGTCAGTTTTTTATGGTGTCAGTTGAATGGTAAAATTTACAAGAGATGCTTAATTTAAGATTGTTTTACGAATACGATTATTTGATATAAATAACATACAAATTTGCTAAATCAATTTCTCTTGTTTTTAGAATGCAAATTTACTTGTCACAAGAAATGCTGCAATAAGGTTTCGACATCTTGTAGAAATGACATGGATGTCACACCACAAGTATGTACACTTATCCTGGTTTTAAATCTCAGCGTTCAAGTTACATTATTAATTTTTTGCACACTCTTTTTATTAAGGGTGGCCGTCTATTTGGGGTGAGGATTCAAAATCTTCTCACGGACGATTTGAAAGTGCCAGCCGTGGTTGACAGATTAATCTCTACCATTGAAATGAAAGGATTGTACACCGAAGGGATCTATAGAAAGGCAGGGGCTTGCACCAAGGTCAAACAACTGAGAAAAGAATTAGAAAATGGTATTCTATTGTCACATTTGCATACACGTAAATTAGGGAGTCGAGTTCGATAAATTCTCACGTTTAATCGTTGTTCTTTTAAGGTTTGGAAACAGTAGATTTCGACGAATACCCAGTCCATGTTCTATGCACTGTGCTAAAAGCATTCTTTCGAGATATGCCGGAGCCTTTGCTTACTTTTGAAGCATACGACGAGCTCATAAGAGCAACGGACATAAAGGATTACAACGAAAAGGTTTCCACCCTTTTTGATGTCATCGACAATCTTCCAAAGGCCAATCACAATCTCATTGAACGACTCATTTTCCACTTGGCTAGGTAATAAAAAATATAAAAAAAATCATTTATGGAATGTACGACTTAAGAGAGTTGCATACCAGAATAAGCCTTTTTTTTTCATAATTATTTTTTAATTAATTTTGAAAACTGTTAGGAAGAATTGAAAGGTACAAGGACCTAACATAAATATTCTATTTTTTGTTTATGTAAATGTATATTCAAGTTCATAGAAATATGTCTGTAAAGTTTACCAGGCCCTCTACAATGATAAACTTTACATGCATATTTCCATGAAATTTAATATACATGTACATAAACAAAAAATGTAAACAAATAATAGAGTATTTATGCTAGGTACTCGTACATTTCAATTGTTCCTAACAGTTTTCAAAATTAAATAAAAAAATAATTTAGAAAAAAAGGCTTATGCAACCCTATTAACATGATTTTATCATGATTCCTTGTGACTCAAACAATTTTTACAGGGTGGCCCAGCATAAGGACTCCAACCTGATGTCATCGAGCTCCCTGGCTATCGTCTTCGCACCGTGTATATTGCGCACAAACAAATGTCTGAATGCTCAAGATAGTCTTAACGACATCGCTAAGCAAACTGTGTACGTAGATGCAGCTGGGATATTTAAAATCTCGACTGAGAATGCTCGGTCGTCCATTGCCAAAATAAACACCATTATTATTATTTATAGCTGTATCGAGCATATAATTGATGAACAACTGAAGAAATTAAAGAACACCATTGCAGACATCGATACTTTGGATATGGTTTGTCATAAAGCCTCTTCCAGGTTAAGTTCCCTGAGGTCGTTGAAGGTTTGTATATACAATTATTTTAAGATTTTAAATCCAAGATCTTCCAATAGCTGCTTAGTTGTGTGAAATTTATAACGCGTGTAATATTTATTGAAATTAGGCTCCACTTCAAGATAATGCCAAATATCAAGAGGAAGCTGGTGCACCTGGAGTAGAGGAAGACATTCTTTCAAGACAAATTGAATCTCTAAAGAATGAAAAGTATGTGATGGCATGCATTTTATAATGAAATTTGACTTGTTAAAAATCGATTGAATATACTCATGTTGTTTTTATTATGTGCTCAAGGACGCTTTTAACAACGGAATTGCCAACGTTGAAGAGAACGTGTTCGGATGACGATATTTTAAGTTTAGATATGGGCAGTAGTGTCAGCAGTATCGATGATGTTCCACATAGCCAACATGAAGAGTACGCTGTAACGTTTGATCTTCCTGGTGAGAACTTTAATGTTTTTTTGTGTGATAATCATGTTTTTTCCAAAATCGCTTTTTGATATTTTATGTATTCTACAACGATAATCACATTATGATTGCTTCAAGCGAATACATAAGGACATGTTATTTTGGATTGTCGTGGGCATACTGCAATGGCGTTTCCAAAATTTCAGGATCGTAGCATTTTTCCACTTATGAATTTATGTACATGTATGGCATTTTATAGAGGCTTGATATCTTAGATTATCTTGGTGTTAGACTCTTGTTCGAGCTTTTATTACATTTTATGATAAGTCACAATTCAACTATTGTAAAACCTGTTAAAGGTGACCACCCAAAAAATTTTCAAATTTAGTCACTGTATACAGGTGGTCACCACTCAGAGCATTTGTGTAAAGGAAGGGCACGAAAACCAATTTTTTAAATTTGTGGTCACTTTATCAGGTTTTACTGAGCATATAGACACTCCCAAAAATCTGTTGAATTTTCGTGTATGCATTAGAAAATGAAATTTGCGCGAGCATTTTGATAGCAGGTGAATCTTTGAGCAATAATCTTATTTGAATTTGATCACCTATTTACATGTAGTAAACAAAATTGTCATGTCTTTGCCTAGCGTTACTTTTTATGCAGCTTTTGCGAGTTGACATTCCATGTATAGTTATCATTCCTTCGTTATCTTTCAGTTCCTCGAAAATCTTTTGCCTGACCTACCTGCCTTCGATCTTGCCCTCCTTATAGACTTTAATGGTAACAGTCCTCACTTTTTCCTGCATGCTGTTTGTGTGCTACCTGGGTCACTCTTTTGGCTTCTTTGTTATGCAAAATAGCTAATTCGAGTACTTATGATCACGTACGGTGTTGTTGGCATGTTTTTTGCTAAGTCAATTCTTGCTGTAAATTAATGTGGCACTCAAATTGTATGTTTCTTTTAACATTTTTGATAAATATTTGCATGCCACTAAAAAGGCAATTAACATGAATAAGCTGTAATCACTAATAGCAATGTGGTAGATCTAACTAACTCATTCCTACTAATTTTCAATAAGCCTTCTCAGGAAGTCATTTCAAATAATCAGTTCGTTATTTTTGTACGACTATTTATTTTCGAAGTTGATTGGAGGAATAACTTGAAAGATTTTATTTTTGGTGATAATTAATGTATGTTTGGCTTTTGGAGCAACTGGCCAATTAAGTTTGAATGTTAATTTGATATCTATTTTGCCTGAATTTATCACTTGGTGTTAAAGAATGTTGAGTGTGATCAAAGTGGTTATTATAAGGACCGTCCATTAATTATGTCATGCAAAAACTATGGTTAACTTGCCCTGAGTCACATCCTCTTTACAATCGTACCGTAATATTAGAAAGATTTGTAAAATTCAAGGTTATTATATACATATTTTACTGGATGATACGCAAAATATGTATTGCGAGGAGCTTTTCACTGAAGTATCGATTTAATTCAAATTCAAATATAACAATTATGATTGGATATAGATTGTGTACAGACAATTTTTTGGTATATACTTTAAGATTTTTGATAGATTCTCCTAGATTACAACGCACTTTTTATTTTTTTGGTTCCGATTGAAATGGCCCCTTATATCGTAAACTATGCATCGATCCAAATAAGAAAATTGATTAAAATTAAAATTTTATATTATTGAAGGGTCTATTTTATCCTGTAATTAAGTAATGATGTAAATTATGTAAATGAGGGCCGCTTCGAAAATTCATGTACTAATAACATTAGTAATTTAAACTTTAAAATGTCCAGAATTTTTTAAATTATTCCACAATTTCCCACAATTAGTTTTTATTTGGATACATAGTTTACGTTAAAATAGGCCGTTTTGGTACTTATAGAACGCATATGTAAAGAAGCAGTTAAAAGTCAAAAGTCAAACCTAGTTAGTCAGACCTAATTAATGGAAGCCGACAAGTGTTACATGCAAGATTAAAGTTTGCATTTGCATTGCTACATTTCTTTTTTTTTTCCAAAACGTAGGTCATGCAACTAATTTCAATTTTCCAATGTATTCCAGTTTGTCCGTCATCTTTGCAACATCTTACGAAAAATCGAGTCGTTCCACCTGCAAATCGAAGGCTTCCATCAAAGTTTGTTGTAGGCAGTGCTAAGCGGGTCCAAGTATGCGTCACACTAAATGGCCAATCGGTTTCCCCCGCAGACTCTAGCATCTTATCGATGTATCATCCACTGGACGTGAATGCATACAAGGATGAAGCCATAATGGTATAATTGTCCGTTTCGTCACCCGTTAATTAGTCGATTTTTAGGAAAATTTCCATTAAATGTAGATAATTCTCCATGCGTTTCGGTTGAATATATAGCGCATTGTCTCACGATGCGGTTAACTAACGTTCAGTCGCTGAAATCCAATGGTGCTAAACATTCATACAGACTGATTGCTCTTTAAAAGGTATACAAAGACAGGGTAAGAGCAAAGTTCTGAGAATGGACACATGTACATATGAGGAATGTAGATATATATTGTTAATTTTCTGTGTGTGTGTATGTGCGTGTGAGTGTGTGTGCAATGCTTATACTGATTTTAAGTTTTGTATTTACTTACAATAGCTTAAGTTTCCAGTTTTTTGTCCTCCCGAGAAAGAGCGAAGGGACGAAACGTACACTATTAGTATTGAAACGTGTTCCTAACAACGTCATCTGTAAATATGCAGAAAACTAATTCATTTGTAGATTCAGAGCAATGGCATTTTAATGCATCGTTTTTAATTTATGGTTGTTTTAAAACTTATATATTATTAGTGGATTGTTTCGCAAATTCTGGCACGTAGTTTTAAACTCTGCAATAAATTCTGCTAAGGATTGCAGATTATTAATACTGAATTCATTACACAATGCCATCTTCCATTTAGAATTTACAAGCACGTTTTAAGTAAACAAAAAATTACGAGCTCGAGCCAGCTTTTTCCGGCTGTGATTTAAATGGATAATTCTCCCATTAAATTTCTTCGAACAATACATTAAATCGTTTGTGTTTGTAATCTTGTTTTATCGTGGACGTTCTTATTTTACACAAAACTTTGGGAAACAGCCTTTCCGTTATACATGTGTACTTACAATGTACACAAGAAGTTCGGGTGACACAAGAATGTGACAGGCTAGATTGCTGGAACTTTTATCAAATTGCTATTTTTGTAGTTGTTTGGAAATTATTTGGGATAGAGCCAGGGATAACTTTGAATCAATTACCATTTCTGGATATCGTAGCTGTCATTAAACAGCAATTATATTGTTGAAAAACTGTTAAAAATAAATATTTTATTAAATTCTGATCAAAAACAACAATGAATAAGCACCAAACATTGGGGTGAGAACAATGAGAAACATTAAGCAGAGTTGATAACAAATTTAATGTACAGCATGCATGTACTCTTGATTTGCCATACTATAGCAGGGTGTTAGATGTTTCAAAACTGCTTGAAAATTCAAAACGCCTTCTTACATGTGAGATAACTGAAGAAGAATTTTTTTAAAGTTAGGATTTTTCCCTTAGTTCATGCTGTTGAAATGTGGCCGAGTGAAATGTACGAGTAAAACCTGAGCACAAAAGCTAATTGTATATTGGGGCAGTTATTGTCTTATGCCATAGTTTTTGAGGTCATACGAGACATACGTAAAAAAATATAAAATTTCCATTGTGATGTCACTATATTTACAAATTTGACCGTTTTTTATGTTTTAACTCCTTCGAGAATCAAACGCATAACCGTTGCCAGTGATATTTGCAGATTTCTACAGTTAATGTATCCTTTTTTTACAATAAGTGCTAACTGAAGAATTTAGCTCGATGTAATTGATAAGGAAGATGTTATTGTGATTTGTCCACCATTTGAGAAATACGGAATGGTTATTCTGACACCCATACTTTGTTTTATAAGAGATAGCTTCAACTAGCCAATTATAAAAGATCTAATGATAAACTATTTTATAAGATTGTAAACAAGTCTAATGCAGGTAATTGCATTACTAAGGTAAGAGAACTGTTAAATAAAATGTTGATTTTGCATCCATTGGAGATGCAAAATAACTTTAGAAGTTTAACGTTGATTTTGAGGATTTAATCGACTGCAGCACATTAGTTTTCTCAGGTTTTAATCTTAAAAAAACTGCTGAAATACATGACCCCTTTTAGTTTTAGTCTAGTTGAACGTCCCATGTGTTTATTAAACAATGTTGAAATTAGAACTCATGAGATTTATTACTATATCTCTACAGCTATTCATCGATTAATTTTTATTTATGTGTCATACCTGCTGTATTGGTATCAGATAACGACGTCCTTTTCGCTGAAATCTGTCGATATGTGAATACGGAAATGCTCAGATTTGTGCAATTTTTATTCATGTATTCATTTGCTTGTTGTCCATTTTTTTTCATTTGCGTATATTCAAATTTTAAATTTATTCTTACTCATTGTGAGCTTTTGATAGCTTTTCAATGTACTGCCGTCGAAATTAATGATGTATTGATACTACGTACGTTGACAAATATACTGGTATTAAACTGCGTTGGAATTTTATATGTATTAGAAGTTTTTGAACTTTTGATGTGAACGAGATGGAATTTAAACTAAGACTTCGGTTCAATTAAACTTTAAAATATTAGAAATATGTTCCGTTAAAATATCAAAATTTCGTTACTGTTCGTGCTCTAAACCAGAAAATCCAATTTTACAATGTATAACTTTGACAATTTAACTTTTGTACATATAAATGAACGGTTTTGGAAATTGAAGTTTAGTCCATTTAAAGTTTTGAAGAAAATATTGAAATAATATTTTCATATTTCGCGGGCAAGTCAATTTCAAAACATGTGCAGCACTAGATGGCGCCACTTGTAATATGAATGCATTTCCTACATTTTTCCAAGATGTATGTACTATGTAGACCACAGTATACTGTGATGTAGACCTTGATTTTTCTGTCAAAGATCAAAATGGCGATTACGTTGTATAATTTGTACGAAGCCGGACTTTTGGGTATAAATGCTATTGCTGTTCTGCACGAAGAAAGATTTTTATCCAAGAGTAAGTGTAAATATTAGTAAATAGTTTTTTTACTTACAATGAAAGGTTGAAAGATCTAGAAAACGTAGGAAAAGCGTACGTTTCTCCACATTTGCCATCTCGACAACGTATGCTTATGGACGGTTTCTGCTGCAAAACTTTCCCAAATGCTAGAAGTTTGAAAATTTTCTCTTTTTCTCAATGCATTATGTATGAAAAAGTTGAAGACATTGGTTTTAATCCAAGTTATTTGGCATTTTTCATGCTAGCTGTACGTAGCTGAGCTAAATCAATATTATGTTGAAGGCTAATTTGAAGTTTTATTCACTGCTGCAGCCAAGGTAAAACTATGCCATGACGTGGTAGAGAGAAACACATCTGCTTCAAGCTAGGCCATATCTTTGAATCATTAGATGAATATCTGTTATATATGCTGTCATCTGGTGAACTTCGTGATCAACAACTGTGGGTTCAATGCCCATAATGTAGCCTGATTCGATCGGTCTTTAATTGGTTTCTATCATTGTATTGGCTGGATCATTTGAAAATTAATTTAACCAGTTCAAACCAATAGAAAACCATAGAATTTTTCTATAATCCTATTGTCAACGTTAGAAATCAATAGGCCAAATAACGATACCTAGGTTAATTGGTGTTGGGGTCGTAGGTCATCTTTTACGTTCGGAGTGTCGATCCTCCTTCCACCACTATTTCCAAATTAATATTTTGCATTTTATTTAGTTGGATGGGGCGGAGAGCAAGTGCGTGGCTTTGGAGAAGAACCTGGAATGAAAGCCCAAGTTATCAATTTGGTACGGTCCGTTCGAACAGTAATGAGAAGTAAGTGGAAAACTTGCAATGTGTTCTTGCTTGCGAATTTCGCAAAGTCATTCATTGCCGTCGTGGTTATTTGCAGTTACAAAATATTTTATTTTGTATTGAACATGCATTATTTGTAGTCAACTTAACATGCTAAATTGGCAATGATTATTATTCCTTCCTATTGAAAACCCTCGTTTTAATACTGGCGTTAAATGGTTATTTTGCAGTACCACTCATTTTTCTTAACATTGCTACAATTATCTTCAAATTGATTTTGGGTTAACCTCGGTGAGACTGTCTGTTGAATAAAATTGACAAACAGAACTTGGCTAGCTGCATTCTTATGTGGTGAGCAATCAACGGATAATATCAGCAGTGCATTCCACGATGGTGGTACTACGTCCAGCTTCAACAGTGTCCTATAACCACAAACATTCACACGTATTTTTTACGACATAACTCCCTCAAATATTGTAAACTTTATTTCAGATTATTGTTAGTAATATGTGCTTTCATTAAAAAAAAATGTGATATAATTTGTGGAGTATTTGCTTTTAGTCAGATGCTCAAGTTACGTTAAACTGTGCTTGATTCAATTCTTATTAATGAACACACTGGAAAGAAATGAAAGTGTTTTAATTGGTGTGTATCTGGTCTAAACTTGCTACATATTTCACAGATTTCATGCAAACATGAGAACAATAAGCAAATTTTTGTCCTTGATTGACTTGCATGGTCTAATCAATCATGGGTAAAATAACAGCAAAATCGTACACTTGGTTTAATACTACCGTTTAACCAGTATAAAAGATTATGCTATACAGGAAGAAAAATTAACCGTTTATTGCATTTCGAGTTGGGTAAAAAATGACTTATGTGTAATGGTTTGAAAAAATCCAGACTGTTGGCATCAGCATAATAAACAATATGTAAGTGATGCTACAGACCCTAATCTAATTTATATGCATTTGAGATTGGGGAAACTCCATCAGCCAAACTTTCCGTTTGGCCAACTCGAGTATCACCGAATTTCCGAACGTTAGTTTGGTTTTCTTCTACTTAACGGTTTCGTGGTGTCGATGTGAACTTTAGTCTGAAGACGCGGAGGAAGCTCGTAATAAATGGCTGCCGGGACATCGTCTGTTAAAAGAGAAGGAAAATGCGAATTTTTGGCAATCCGGAATCCTTTAGCAGGCATCCCAGCGTTCTATATTTCCTATAAATTCCTATATTTTTAATGTCGTCCTATATTTCCTATATTTTCATTAATTTTTGTACAGGATTGTAATAACCATGGTGACAAACAAATCTTGAAAGTCCTAAATACCCTCAGAATGAATGCATAATTATTGTAAAATTTTTTTCAAAAGTTGCGAATTAAAAATAAAATTCTATAGTATACATTTAAAAAGTCACCTTTAACTTTTAAAAAGTTCTAAAAATGTAGTCTTAAAAAGTCCTAAATATTAAATATGAAAAAGTGTTTGCCATCCTGTGCTATAATTTCTATATTTTCGAAGAAAATGTCCTATAATTCCTATATTTTTATCCCTAAAAGTGGCTGGGATACCTGCTGTAGCAACCGTCGTAAACTAGAAAAAATCCTTACCGTTGCACCTGTATACCAAGTCCGACCAAATTATCATTTCTTGAGAGAAGCAAAATACACCTAGACGTCCACCCTTTAGCGTTCCATCATAAACATTTCCAGAGTCTGCAACCATGGTTTCGCCTTCGAAAATACGTAATCTAGAGAAAAATAGGCTTGTTAAAGCAAATGGATTTTGTTCCTTTGAAAGCCAAGCGAATTCTTTATCCGATACCTTATGAGGCCAAGTTTCGGGCGATGAAGTAATAGCCAACGATAGGCTACTTTTTCCTTCCAGCCTATGTTGCGTGGGTCTTTCCATAGTAGACGGACCTGAAATGTTTGAATGTTATAGTTGTAATCGATAACATTCCCATCTAAACTTTAAAATTAATCATTTACCTGTTCTGCCGTATCTCCCGTGTGCCACAATGAATTACGCATCATCTGGCCAGGTCCAGTGTTTGATGTGACAACCTTGAGTTGAATACCAGGTTCTGCAACTGCTCGGAACGGCGTGGCTTGCCAGTAAGTCTGTGTTGCTTTCTTCCACATGACAGTGTAAAAATGGGAATTGTCTTGATAACTAAATTTCACAAACAAGATTCTGAAGTACCGATACTATGCAATGTACAACGTTGTATTTTAAAAGTACTTACCTGAAAACGAAACCAACATAGTCGTCATCTATTTCCGTGTCTACGAAAAACGTTCCTTCAAAATCCACTCCACCAAAGGCATGATAACCTGGAGAACAAAATTTACAGTATTTTTTATTTAAGAGGGGTGCATACCAGAATAAGCCTTTTTTCTAAATTATTTTTTATTTAATTTTGGAAACTGATAGAAACAAATGAAATATACGATAACCTAGCATAAATATTCTATTATCTGTTTAAAATTTTTGTTTATGTATATATTCCATTTCATGGAAATATGTCTGTAACGTTTACCAGACCCTCTACATTTATAAACTTTACAGACATATTTCCATGAAATGGATTATACATATGCATAAACAAAAAATTTATGCAAATAATGCAATATTTATGCTAGGAGGGCATGCATAAATGATGTCACGCTTGTGGGGGG
>JAQGCC010001441.1:0-23781 GCA_034698905.1 Xestoiulus laeticollis | reverse complement strand
TACATCTCTGAGGCTATTGGGGACCAATCTGGACGGACATCTGTTCTAAGTTAAAATAGGTCAGTGTGTCAGCACCCATCGGGTGATACATGGCATCTACTTGTGACAGTCTGTTATTGTCCAAGTGGAACAGGTTGCATTTTGTATTCAGATTAAACTTTATTTCCTTTCTGCATTATTCATTTTCTTTTCAGGTTATTTTAACTCTAAAGTCCTTTTCAGGGCTTAGGTCTATTTCTTTGCTTAGGGCCCAGTCTTACAAACCTACCAAGCTGTTGTCCGCTCACCTATGGTTCTTAACTGATGCAACTTTATGTATTATTTGTTATCTGTTACTGCCTTTTGCAATTGACGATCCGCCTTAACCTGGCTGAAATGCTGTGCATTTATGTTCATTTATCATTTATGGGCTTGCTGATGGCAACGCTAGATTGGTGCAAAGATTGTATGGAGAACACTATACAAACGGACATTTGCCAAACCCCAGGGCATTTCAGCGTGTGCACCTTTAACTTTGTGAAAGTGGGACAGTATGACCAAACATGTATCACACAGGCAGAGGTAGACATGTGAAGACACCCAATGTTGAAGAAGCTGTCCTTGATGCAATGGAGCAGAATCCAGGCACAAGTTAGAGCTGCATGTAGCGCACCAGGTTGATGTGAGCTTCAACACTGTGTGAAACATTGTTACAAGGCCTAATGTGTAGCTAATACATGTAACATACACAATGCATACACAAACCATGATCTGGCTGATATGCCCATTAATGAAATGCATATCAGCCAGATCATGGTTTGTGTATGCATTGTGTATGTTACATGTACCAGCTACACATTAGGCCTTGTAACTTTTTAATAGTGACCTTTGGACCCTAGGTTCATTGGTGAAAAATGATTCCCTTGATTGACTAACACCAGTTTGAGTTTGTACCTGGAGTTCAAAAACACCCTGTATAAGTATGCATAAGACTCAGGAGCCTCTGGAGCAAGTCCTATTTTAATAAGTTATGAGCTTGAAGTATGTGTTGAGTATATTTTAGATGAAAATATATGAATTTTTGCTGTGGTCCACTTGCAAGCTAAACACTTGCACTTAATTGCAATAAATAAGTTACTAGTTGTTATAAAATTAAAAATGTAAATGTAATACCTTGTTTACGCATGGGAAAAGAAGAATGACGTTCGCATTAGCGTTCCATCCTGCCGCCCGATTTACTGAGTTCAACTCCAAAAACGCAATTCTGCCACTGGAAATGTTGCCGACCGGCGCGTGTGCAAACGGACAGCCGTTTGCATTGAACTCTGCACCAGGGTCGATTTCACGGCCAATAAAATTCTAAAAATTATGCAAAATCCCATGTGTTTTTTCGAAGACATCCTTCCAGACTTTTCAGGACTCATTCAGCGATGCGTCCTTAAAGGCAGTCCTTCTTATGCGTCTAGGGCAGGGTTCGGCAACCTTTTGAGACGGAAGAGCCAAAAGTTATAATTTACAAAATTTCTCAGTTTTTAAAGAGACACTAAAATTGTTGTTTCAATATCATGATGACATTTAAATATCATCGAAAGAGCGGCAAGTTGCCGACCCCTGGTATAGGGAGTCCAATACATTTTTGGTTGGGCAGTACTGTCTTACCTGGATCAGCCGCATTCCTTTAAAATTCCTGAATCTGCCTAGAAATATATGAAAAAACGAGACTCGGAGTCTTGCGGCTTTTACTGTTGGTAACTTTATTGAATAGAAACCAAGATGTCGTGTTACGTTTTTTGTACAAGTGGTCATTGGATGACGTTTCGTCGACGTGCCCGATACGTGCGAATAGCAACTCGAGGAAATGTAGGGAACAAGAGGGAAGGAAAAGGAGCGTTTCATCGACATCGCTACCGCCAATCCTTATCGTTCTGCCATGGAGGAACTCTAGGGTTTACCACGATAAGGGGCCGATCAGAGCCAAGCCGGCAAGCAAGGGTCACGTGAGGTAGAAACTTCGAAATGCGGCAAACAAAAACTCACGGGCGAATAATTTGCATAGACAAATGCGGACGCGGGTCAAAGTTAACGAAAAAATGTACCATACCACACCACTGATCGCCATCTGGCATTCCCGACCAGCGGGTCCATGGGAAATGGCTTTCGGCCCATTAAGTACATCCCGCTTCAAGCGGCTTGCTCCCATTCCATTATCGGGTAGGATTTTTCACCTGTCCAAATGCTGGGATTCCCACCCTATTTTGAAGTTGTTGTCAACATTTTAGGGATACTGAAAGGGGAATTTTGCCGCGTCTCAAGACCAAGATTTGTGAAATTTCAAAAATTAAGATAGATTTGATTTACATGTATCCTGGTTAGCATGAATAATAATATAGAAATGCAGGAGAAATTTAGATGCTCAATATGTCATGATTGGGGTCATGAAATTTTGGCATGTTGGAATGCGTTGTACTGTTCGGCCAAGATTTGTGTGGGTTAGTTGGAACGCATCTCGAAGACAGTGATCAGTGACTGGTGTACTTTAATTTCTTTTTGTATAAACACTGCCTGCAAAAGCTAGATGAAGGAGGATGCCATCTCCACAGAGCTCGGTGAATAGAACCAGCACGGGGTGATTTTAAAATCGGCACTCGGATCGAGTGTCGACTTTACAATCACTCGCCTCCAAACATACTCCACAACAAGAATTCGGGGAGAAAAAGCGCATGACAATCGGCTTGAGAAAGGCGCTCTTACCAGAGGGAGCTACCCGCTGAGGTGGTGTCACCCGCAATGGGCGAGGAGTGCGGGAAAACGGTAAACATTGCGAAAAAAGCAGAAAAATAACAATGTCGAGTTGGGTCTCCAAACGCGGAAATAAAAACAATGCTAACACAAAAGGCGCTTACGAAAAACGCATAAACGAAAACAAATTCATTGGAGGCGGTGTTTCGTTAACAAACAACTTTGTGCAACTTAACAAAATGGGCGATGTCGTCACTACAATGGCGCTCGTTTCGCTTGGAAAACAACTTTGAAATCACCGTCGGATCACCAAAAGCCTTTTTAAGTTCCGAGTTCACAGTTTTCGCGGACAGCATGAAGATTCCAAGGTAAAACGAGCGCCACCTGTGAACGGTGCAGCAAAATAGAAATGCACATGGTTAGCTGATTTGAGCCTCTCGTGGACGGATTCTATGGCATGTCGCGGACAAAAATACATTGCTTTGGGTAAAGGTGAGGGAGGTGGCAGACCATGCCAAAGCGAGCCAAAATCTTGATTCCAGAAGCAAACCTTTAATTTAGAAAAAAATGCTTATTTTGCGCAATTGTCTCAACGATGTCTGCAACCAATTTTCCATCCTGCATTGCTGCAAGATTCGATACTATAAAAAAATTATGAAATTTCAAGACTGACACTTAAGGTAGCATTGCCATTTATCTTAAATAATTAAAAATGGTGCATTGATTTTAATAACACGCCAATGACATTGATACTTTCAGATTTGCATTCTTGAGACTGGCAGTTTGCTGCTATATGAACCAAGGAACCAAGGCCTGGCCCTTGGCGAGCAAGGCTTGGTCTGCCGTAGAGATGTCGATAATCGAGAAAAGGAAGGGAACAAACAAATCTCAGTTAGCAAGGATCTTTTAATCGGGCCATATCCCCGCGTGATCGGCCAACAGGTGGCCAGCCGAATAAAACATTTTTTTAAACATTTAACTGTACAATTGGGCATACATTATATGACGCACTGTTAGTATTGGCTCTTTCGAGTTTAAACATAACCAATAAAAACCTCAACCGTGTTTTTTTCCCCTTGTACCCTTATAATTCAGTCTATAATTCACCGATAAAATTCTATATTATCACATTGATCCTATATGTATTCATAATAAATATATACTCTCTTTCTCCGTATGTAGTTTTTTTCCTGGGAATTTTTTTCCTGGTTTTTTAAATGTATTTTTTTTTTGTTTTTTTTTTCCACAAGCGTATCTTTGTTACGTTTTTCCGAACAACGACGGAGGGCGAAAAACTTAAAAAATTTGTCGGGATAAAATACATAGGAATTGGGAATGGGGACGAGGAGGTCAAAGGTTAAAACAAATGCTCTTAAAAACCTGATTGGTGAAAAACGAGTCAACTTAAAAAATTACTCCGTAGCATAAAAAAGGAAACAAACAAACAATTGCTTGCAACAAGCAATCCGAAATCTGAAGTGCGATTATGCAAATTGCGATGCACGTCAACTTGTCGTTTGCGTAGAATATGTACAGGAAAACTGAAAACAAATTGCGCCGGAAGAGTCCGCAGACTCCGCCGAGAGGCGCTGGTGAGGTGGAACCTAGCAAGGTGAAGAGGATTGGCCGAGCAGGGCCGCGACCAAAGGGTTTCTGGTGAAATGGGTCAATCGACCAACAAGGTGATGGCAATACTTTTGGAGACGGAGGAACTTTCCCATGGTGCGATTAACCTGTCAGCTGTCACGGCTTAAGTAAACGAGAAGGTTCTACAATCTACAAAATTAACATTAAAACAGAAATTACAGTTGATTTCAGGTTATTTGAACAATTCTGTTAATTCCTTACATTTGCTTGTGCTTGTATTCGTTCCATTTAAGTTTTAATAACATTTGAAAAATTGAATTGAGTGCATTCTTTCTTGTCGTGAGAACCTAAAATATTTTGCCGTCGTGCTTGTTGTTGTTTCTGGACAGAATAATTAAAAAAAACTGGTGATTGATAAAAATCAACAATCGGGTTAAGCCTCAAAAGACAAAACCTAACAAGAACAAAAATTTTTTTTTTGTATCAACATGGACATCTTTTTAAGCGACATGCTCAGAATTAGTTTACAAGCTTTCTGTTCACATTGAGAAGGAGTTATTCCAAAAACTTTTATAAACTATATATCAATAATATTCAAATAAAAATTTTAGCAAAATTTCTCTGAAAAAATGCCATCATATACTGATTGCATTATAGGAGGTAACCCTGAAGCATCCAAAATAACCAGAATCAACTGCGGAAAATGTTCCCGACAGCGTGAAAATGACAATAACGAGTCCAGATCCGCACCATGGGGAAACACCTCACGCTCTCCCTAAAATGACAAAAAAAAATCAATGTGGTCACCTGCCCGGTGCTGCTACAGTGGCGCCGAAAGCAGGCCTGGGGTTATCGACGGCGCTAGTGCTAACAAATGTGTGAATGGTGAGTGAGGAGGCGAAATCGCTTTGGTCGCATCGGCCCGCTGGCGCTGATAGAGGTTATCAAAAAGGCACATTTCCATAAAACTTAAAAATATTTCCCAGAGGTTGAAAACGAATTGCGGGCTTCCAGAAGCAGCAGGCGCAGACCCAAGACCAAGCTGCTGGGGTGAGCTTGCGAGAGGCTTTGGCATGAATTCCAAGTAGGAAAAACACGACGCAGTCTCCCTTTCCAGACTACAAAAAATTGTAACAATTTTGACCGGGGACTCGCCTTCCGAAACCCCATTTAATTCTAAATTTTTAACCCAAAAAAGGCTTTAATTTGTCTTAAATTCAATTTAATTCAGCATCCTAAAGTAGACTTTTAAAAAAAATCATCTAAAAAAATAAAGAACCGAATAAACATCTGAATTCGTTCAAAATTTGAATGTTAAACACCGAACAATGAAAACATGAAAAATCATCTAGCAACTTAATGCCCGGAAGGTATTTCAAAAACTTTCTGGAAAAATCATTTCCCCGAAAAAGCGAGAATAATCCCGCACTTCGATCAGGGAGCCCCGAGGAACGTGCCCCGCGCACGCCGCTTCCGGAATGCACCACACAGAAACTCCATGCAGCCTGGTCAGGCTGGGGCTATTTTCCCGGACATTCCACCTATTTCTTATGTCTTTCGCTACAGCGCTACAAATGTACACGGCAACAAGGGGTAAGGGGGAGGGGATTCAAAGTAAGTAAACATTGGGCGGGGTGGGGAGATATTTTCATTCCTCATATATACATAAATCTGTCGATTGAATAAATGTACCTACAGACGATGTGCCAAACCTATGTTGAACTCCCAAACAGTTAGCGGAGGCAACGGAGCGAATAGAAATTTGATTGGAGAAGATCGAAGCTTGCGAAAGGGCGAGCCATTCAGTCCTTGATCCCGGACGCGAAGCTGCTACCACCAGCGCCGAGGGCAACCACCTTGCGGCTAGCATGGTCAAGCGGCGAGAGGGGTCGGGGCATGGTGAAAGATTCGGAGGAGCTCGGCAGCGGCTCCAGCTCCGTATATATACCGACTCCTGCACGAGGACCGGCATCCATTTTGCTTGCGGGAGTGCTCCCAAGGGGTACGACGCTACCTTTCACCACCCCGGAAGAGGCCTGGAAAAACTGGGTTGACGCTCGGGGTCCCGAGACACTCCGAAACATTCACACACCACAGGTTCTGAACGCGCAATCCCAGAAGTTCGCTTCGAGGAAACCTCATACTCATGAAGCCGCATTGAAAAAGGTGCAGTAGATTTCTTATATTTTTGCATTATTGTTACCATTACAAATTTTTTGTTATGAGGGTCGCATATCAGAATAAGCCTTTTTTTCTAAATCATTTTTTAATTTAATTTTGGAAACTGTTAGGAACAAATGAAATGTACGAGGACCTAGCATTCATATTCTATTATTTAAATTTTTCCTTTATGTATATGAATATGGACATTTCATGGAAATATGTCCGTAAAGTTTATATTAATTATGTATAAAGGCTTATTCTGGTAAGCAACCCACTTAATACTTTATGATTTTGATTTTAATTTTTACCGTCCTACAAAATTTAGAAAGAGTTTTAACAAATGCTGCTACTGCACCAGGACCATTCATAAATTACTACTCACACTACCGAACCAGCGGCAAGTTTTGAATGAGCGTTGTGCTACAAATGCTGAAATGCCGGAGCAACGAGAGCAGGTCCTCAAGCGAGAACATCCAAGACTATTAATACAACATTTCAATACATGTGGTGATTGTCGTTAGGAGCTAGGGACCCCGTTCTGTTCAAGCGTTCCCAGGTTTCCTGAGCCCTCTTATCCATACCTAACCCTTCGAACTCGTGGCCGCCTACGTTTTTCAGTTTCGTTTGTATCACCGGGATTCGTTCACTTCACTTGGGTCAGTGCTTGTGCGTTGTAAGGGAGAAGGGGGCGCCCCAGTGGCTCGTTCCGTCCTTCTGGCAGCCGGCCGCCCTCAGGTACAAAGACGTGGCCGTCTCCACGCTTGCTTTGGTCGAGAGAAATGTACAGTAAAAAGGTGGACACGTCCAGAGGGCCGCGAATTGCAAGCGTGCCAGGGAGGGTGGGGGGGACCAACTCCACGACGAGGAGGAGGTGGAGGAAGGAGTAAGGGCTTCGGCTCTGGGTGCGCGCAAAACAGGCGGCAATGGCGCCTCCTAGCTGTTGATGTCCCAGATCTCGGCCAGGAAGGGTGGCAACTCCTTGTTCTTCAGTTTCAACGAGAAGCACATCTCCGAATTTAGGGTTCCCAGGGTACGTAGCTCGGTAAGCACTGAAAGTAGGCGGGCAAACATAAGGTGGCCACGAGTTCGATGCCTGATCTCATACTTCCGCAAGGCGCCCAGGTACATTTCTTGGATCTTCTCCACTTTCCCCGATTCCAGGAGGTTGGGGCGTTCTGAAACAGATACAACGTAGATGATGAAAACACGTGGTGAACAATGGCAGGTATCACAGCTACTTTTAGGGATAAAAATATAGGAATTGTATGTAGAACATTTTTTTGAAAATATAGGACATTTACTTTGAAAATATAGGAATTATAGAACAGGATGGCAAAGACTTTTTCATATAATTCAATATTTAGGACTTTTCAAGACTCAGATTAAATTTTAGGTCTTTAAAAGTTGAAGGTGACTTTAAATGTATACCATAGAATTTCATTTTTAATTCGCAACTTTTGAAACAATTTTTACAATAATTATGCAACTATAAAGAGGGCATTTAGGACTTTTTTAGGAATATTTAGGACTTTTAGGAATATTTACGACTATTTTAGGACTTGTTGGTCACCCTGGCTATTACAAGCCTGTACAAAAGTTAATGAAAATATAGGACGACATCAAAAATATAGAAATTTATAGGAAATATAGGACGGCTGGGATACCCGCTATGGTGGTCATTCCCGAAAAATCTTCCCTAGATAGACAATAAAAGTGGGCATTATGGAAAACTTTGAATGCTTACCGGAAAATATCACAACCGAAGTGAGTAGAGCGTACTCGGCATTGTCCACCTTCATGAGGCACATTTGCCTGCAGAAGTGAAAGATGGCATTGGTGCAATCACCTAGGCCGGCACTATTGTAGTTCTCACGTGTGTACGGCTGGTCGTTGGCGAAAACGATGGTGTCGGTGGAGATGTCATATCGCCTCGCCGTCCTCAGCATCATCACCTCGCTGGAGCAAGCCTGCAAAAGTAGAATAAGCACAGTGTCAACCGAGGTCCACGGACAAGTGGGACGCGGGGCTCGAGACGGGACGCAATTACCTTCAGAAGCGTGATCTGATCCTCCCTCTGCAATGTGTCGAACCAAGGAACGCGCTTCGCAAATTCCACGATCAATCGAATGGTGTAAATGGTGATTTCTGTAATGTGTTTGTAGCGGCTCTCTCCATCGTCGCCGAGCGGTGGGAAATGCTACGGTGGGCAAGGAAAATTTTTTAAAAAATGTGCGGACAACTTGTAGAAGCATCGACAAAGTAGATACCTGGCAGGATACTTACTGTTATTTTCTGCAAGTCGTCGCTGGATGGCGATTCGAACTCTTCCTGAAAGAAGACGAGCCTCTGGATGAGCTCCTCTTCCTCTACCGTCAGTTCGGGATCGGGCGGGCTGCCATTATCCAGCACCGGCTTCCGAATCTCCGTCGTCCTTATGGGATCAGGCGAAGCTGCTCTGTCTTTTGTTGTACTGTTAGGTTTGTCTTTGTCTTTTTGGGCACGTTTGGCTTCTCGTTTCACAGCACACTGATATTCTGGTACAACACCTGTGAGGCGAAGAGACGAGATTTAGTAAAAAAAAAAAAACCAAACGGAAGCCTGGCGTTTAAAGGTACAGTTTGTGTGGTGTGGTTTGCGTCTTTCGATTTTGGATAGTTTTGACTGCGGCCGAACGCAGCTGCAAGTCGGCGGCAGGGGTGGTTTTTCTCATGCGACTAAGAGCCACCGATTGTGACGTTTTCCCAATGTGAAGCAAACCTATGCGTAGCGTAAGATTTTTTTCCCATTTCTTGCAGCAATAATAAAGCGGTCTAAACCTTGTTTTTTTCTTTTAAACCTTTTAAAATTGCATATTTAGAATAAATATATCACCATTTACACGACAAAAGTGTATAAATCTGAAAATGTCGGCCTGGCGCAAAAAAATTGCATACCACGTGTTGTACTTTATGACCACATAACAAAAAAAACGAAAAAAATCTATTTTTAAATAGCATTCTGAAAATCTATTTGGCACGCCATTGTGCTTTTTTCGGTAATTTGGCCACATCAAAGTAAACATCGACTCCATACTTACATTCTGGTCGCATTCCCACTTTGAGGCATTTCTTTAGCCGGCATTCTTGGCATTTCCGCCGCATGTACATGTCGATTTCACAGTTGTTTCCATACTTGCACTGGTAGACTGCGTTTTTCGTGATGCTGCGCCTAAAGAAACCTATATGCAACGAGTTAAAAACGGCATTGAGCGAGATAATTCTATGTGAATTTTGAAATGTTAAAACCATGCAGGTCGCACACGCGAGAGCCGAATCTCGGTGATATTTCTTAATTGCGTTTGTTGAGAAAGTGACACCCGAAACGGTGCGTATAACGTTTATTCAAGATTTCCGAGATTCCCATATTCCCGTTAAAAACCTTTCGGGATTCCAGCTTCGGTACCACTACTGCATGGTTCGCAAAGGGCGATTAGGTGAAATTTCACAATTTGCCGGCCACGCTTTTGGGTAACCGTCGCACAAGTGCTGATGCATTTCATTTTTTTTCAGAAATATCAACGGTTCTGCTTTCGGCTTACGGCCACATCCATACCTTTGCAGCCTTCACACGTGAGGGCGTTATAGTGGTAACCGGAAGCCCGGTCACCGCACACGAGACACAGCTCCTCCTGCTGCCGTGACGTCGGCCCTCGATTCCGACGGGCCTCCCTGAACGAATCCATAGTGTTGCCATTGATGCTGCTCGGAGGGGACATATCCTCCCTCCCTGCAAAATATAAAAAACGCAACATTAAGTTTCAAGTTTTGATTCTTACGCGTTGTTACCAGCCAGTCGGCAATAGGCAGGCGACCCACATCAAATTTCCAGCGCCATCTATGGCGTGTTCCAAACAACAGTAAATGCGCGCAAAGCATTTCAGTGGAGCAAAATGGCAGGCTTCGACGCCATATAGTGGGGCCATCTTAGGGTAAAAACAACGTGTGGCGATATGGCTACTTGATGGTGCATGGCTTGTTGCAGGCGTAAATCAAAGATATTCTATCAATTCCCGTATTGCCCGTCTTGTTCACCGTGCCATATGCTGCAAAGTCACCATAACGCCACACACTCACCATGTTGGAGGGCACCCTGGCCAAGGGTAAAACAGCGTATAGCATGGAGCATGGCATGGCCTTGAAACATTGAACTTTGATTGGTTTCCCGATGGCGGGAATTTTCCGATTGCCCAATCGAAACGCTGCATTTCAAGGCAATGTCATGTCCCATGACATCCCATGCTTCTGTTTATACCCTTAACCAAGGTGGCCACCAAGATGGTGAGTGTGTGGCGTTATGGCGACTTTGCAACGTACGGCCCGTTTCACTAAGACGGGCAACACTAAAATTAATAGAATATCTTTGATTTACTTGTGCAACAAGCCATGCACCACCAAGGAGCCACATCACCACATGCTCACAACCTAAGACAGGGTGCCCACCAAGATGGCGAGTGTGGCTTTATTGCTACTTTGCAGCATGGATTTACATGTGCAACAAGCCGTGCACCACCAAGTAGCCATATCACCACACGCTCAACACCTAAGAAGGGGTGCCCACCAAGATGGTCTCAATGTACTTAAAATAGTTATACATGTACATGCACAGTAAAAATGTTTTTTTTTTCGCCACATCCGGTCATCCAGTCAACAGTTGAAATAGCTGCATTTAACTCTACTATAACAATGTCGAAAATCTGCCCATGCGCTTCCCCCCTCAGGGAAGTTCCCCTGCCAGGGGGTGCAACTCTCCATGCAACAATGGGAACAATTTGCCAGCAGAATACAAACGATGTGTGTTAAAAATGAAAAAAAAAAGGGTTGGTGAATCTGCATGTGTGTCAATGGTTCGAATGGGATTTGCATTGGCATTGGAGGAGAAGGAGCCAATGACCTACATTGGCCGCCGGCGTCTTGGAATCCACTTGTCACACAAGAGAGCAACACAAAAGCAGATAGACACTGCTAACCTACAATCCTGGCGCCAAAAGACCAGGTTTGGAGGGGGAAAGCAAAACAAGGGGTGCAATAAAGCCCAATACCCCCTGCAAAGGAAGAAGGGGGTAAAGTTCATTACCCCCTGCAAGCGAAAAGGAAAGGGCAGAAGATGCATGCAAGCCCAACACGCGCCATTTCAATTCGGAGCGTACCAGTTTTTTATTGTTGTTGAAATTTAAGGGCGTTTCCTTTGTTTTCAAGAACAAAATGGGGCAAATATTGATTTCTTTAGGTCAATACCTTCGATGCTAAATCCGTCTTTCAGCCCCAAGTGCTGTCTCGTAGAAAAAAACAGTGAGACATTATTATTATGTGACCCAAAAACAATGGAATTTTTTATTCTGATCTAATTTAAGGCTGAACTAAACACCTCCTTTCCCATGGGGAAATTTCTTGACGAGCCCAGCGCCATTTCTAATTCAAATTCTAGGTAAAAAAAATGTGGTAAAAATTATGTTTTCATAGATCTAGTGCACAGAAACCATGTTTTTTTTTTTTAGAAAAATGTCTGGTCATTTTTAAAATTATTAAACAAGAATGTATTTTAATTTCGCAGGTGTTTTTGCATGGTCTTGCTGCCACCTGGTGTCAGCTACCTGCAATGTATCGTCGCGTTTCGAAAATATATTGATTACATGCTAAATATTAAAAAGACGTTAATATAAATGTATTTGTGCCCTAGCAGCTGGATAAATAATTCATGCTTTAAAATTAAAATACACACCTTAACTGGTATACTTACTTTGTTAATCTCGTAACAAAATAAATTCCGAAAAACGCCTGAAGCTGACACCAGGAGGCATCAAAGACGTAGCCACCTGAGATTTAACATTTTATTCTTATTTATTAAATTTTAAAATTAAGGGCCATTTTCATTAAAAAAAAAAAAAAACATGGTCTCTGTGCACTAGATCTATGAACACAGTATTTTTACCAATTTTTTTCCCCCAGAATATAATTTAGAAAATGCGCTGGGCTCGTCAAGAAATTTAGCCATAGGAAAGGAGGTGTTTAGTTCAGTCTTCATGAAGTCAACAATGTATAATAACACATGTGCATCTCTGTATTGATAATGTTTAACAACAATTTAATAAACCATAACATAAGTGTTGAATTCAAGTAAATATTGCCACGCGTTTCTTCAGTTCAATTAACTTTCTTCCTGAACTGCAAACAGAACCAAGGTAAACGAACCCGGTTCTACAAAGACGCCAATATTTCAATTATAAGATGTGAGAGACCACGTCATGAATTTTGTGATCAAGAGGCGGCCATTAACAATTCCTCTTTAATGTAGCCCGCAATTCAAGATGGCCGTCAGGGGAATTTCCACTTTCCCCAAAATCCAGTTCTAGGGTTTATTGTACATTACAGATAGTACACATGTATCGTGAAAACAATACTCTAAACACGGTTGATACTGTTTTAGTAGTGCTTTTTTTCGAGGTCGGGGGAGGGGGGGGGGGAGAAGGGAAACTGGGTAAACTTTCCCCCCGCTTTTTCGAGTGGGATTTACAGGAAGTGACGTCAAACCTTCGAATTACGCGCCAACCGTGACAATGCCGCCAACGCCCACCTTTAATTCTTCAACGCCATATATTTCCTCCTTGATGCAACATACTGTAACTTTACATGTACATTAGATGTCGTAATCGTCAACCGCCCTATTCTAGAATTTAAATTAAATCCGATGCCCTGTTTGAGGCTAGCCAAGAGGGATTGCGCGTGTTTCCTTTAATCTTAACGAGGACGATAGACACACTAATACGCGTGCGCATCAATAAGTCATGCGCCGTAAAAGTCGTTATGCTCCTCAAAGACGTTGTGGTATCACGTTAAAGTAATGAAATTGTGGTGTCCCCTCAACCACAAACCCATTAACGTCGTCCCCACGCATGCGCATCGGCAAAAAAAAAAGTGCAGCCAATGTCATCAAGATTAAAGGAAACCTGCGCAATCCCACTAATAGAGGGATGCTCCTTAATGCTAACCACATTGACAGCACTGTATGTTTTTCCAATGCGTTCTAGTTAAGGTAAATCAGTTGACGGGGCATTAAGGGAGGCGTGCCTCAATCCCTCCTTACAAAATGTCAACATGCCCCTGAATGTTGCTCACCATCAATGCTTACTTGTATTGCATGTTGCTTTCAATAAGGGGCAAAAACAAAGCAGTGCTGCCAATGTCGTCAAAATTAAAGGAAACCTGCTCAATACCTCTAATATTAAAATACAGCAATCCATAAATATGTAATAAATGTTTCTACCAGGGGTTGAAGACACGAAAAGGCCTTCCCCCCCAAGTCCCACTCCTCCAAGGCCAAGTTGGCCTTCTTTCACTCTCTCCAGCCTAGGCGGCTGCTCCCCCTACCGCCGATGACTCAGTCCCAAAAGCCCTTGAATCGGCCAGAACGCCAAATTGAATTTGGAAGGCGCGAATTGGTTCCACGGGTAAACACGTCGGCGTGCGGTTGCTGTCACCGACGAACGCTTCAGAGAGCCCTGAAGGACAAAAATCTGCCGCGGTGACGTCAGAGGCAGCGAAGGGCAACCAACTCATCAAATTCTCAGTCAAGGCCATCCGAGTGCGGCGAGGGAGGGAGGGAGCCAGCCAGCAGCGCCGCCACCGGCCGCTAGAGGGCGCCCGAAAGTAGGCCACGTCGGATTGGGGCAGAAAAAAGGCTTGAAATTCGACGCGATAGATAAAACCCTTATTAATACGTTAAATCTGGGATCAGAGCGCTTGGAAATAAAATCGGATTAGCGAAAATGAGTTGGAGAGCATCAACTTCTCCTCGTTAAATGCTATACGTACGCTTATAGAAAAGGTGGTGACATTCTACGAGATATTTAAGAGATATACATGTAGCTGCAAAGTCGATTGGTCTTACCTTCACGATTACGCGCCATAAACTGTCAGGATTGTCTTTTTTTTCTAACGTTCGCGTGAACGTATAGCAGACAGGGTTTTACGTACACGTGAATGCTAACGATAACTTGCATGCGTTGGGACAACGTTAATGGGTTTGTAGCATCACAACATCTTTGAGGCGCGCATAACGACTTACGGCACATAACTTATTGATGCGCATGCGTAATAGTGCTTATCGTGTTCAATAAGATTAAGGGAAAGCAGACAGGGTTTACGTACACGTGAATGCTAACGTTAACTTGCATGCGTTGGGACAACGCTAATGGGTTTGTAGCATCACAACGTCTTTGAGGCGCGCATAACAACTTACGGCACATAACTTATTGATGCGCATGCGTAATAGTGTTTATCGTTTTTAATAAGATTAAGGGAAAACCTGCCAATTTTGCTAATTTCATTAGTTTAACGTGATACCACAACGTCTTGGAGAAACATAACGCCTTTTACGACCACCTGTATATAGTGACCTAATGTGGCCCCCTTTTTTGGGTGGTCACCTTTAGCAGGTTTGACTGTATACATGTATTCCCATAAAATGGTCACTTCCATCAAACATTACTTTTTCCGAAAATACGTTAGAAGTTCAAAATAGCTAAAACTAATGATGAGAAGGCGAATTCACGATAAAAAAAAAAAAAAAAAAAAAAAAAAAACACACAGCTAAAAATAGTAAACAAATGAGCAAATGCAAGAAAAGAAAGAAAAGAGGATTATAGTTTGCAGCTGAAAAGACAAAATACTCAGAATGGATTTAATCTGTATCAGCACCAATTTTCGATAGTGAGTACACCAAAATAACCACAACTGACGTATGGTATGCATGTATACGTGGGTTAAATTCAAAGCCAGACCATCTCAATTAAAAAAAATGTATATATATGACGAATGACGCAACAATGTCAATATCCGAGATAGAATATGAATAAACTAATGAAAGGCACATTCACTCGAAGGCATCATTATTTTAGTTCTGCATGGTGTGTAATTATTATACTGTCCGAACTAGACAGAAAAGTCCAAAACCTAGCAGAGTGGCTCTGAAGCCACAAATAGGCTTATCCGATATAGGTCCCACTAATTACGCTGGAAAAGCGTAGCCTACTGTACACAGACGATTGAAAAAGGATATCAAAAGATATAAAATCCTGAGGCCACAAGCAGGCCCATAATCCGATTTAGGATCCCATAGTGCGGGTTTGAATTTCCAGCATGGCCGCGCCCTTTCTGTCCAGAAGCATGCAGCGCCCCCATTGAGGGAAAAGTGCCCCGAACCGGTTGCCAGGCAGCGCCATCTTGAATCTCTTTAATCAAATTGGGGAGGTGGGGGTAAAAAACAAATACACCTTGCTTGGACAGCCCCCATGCGGCGCATAGTCCGACCCAAGAAATCCAAAACCGGGGCAATAAAACAAGCGCAATTCGAAACCGCCACTTAAAGAGGCGACTTTACGACCCACCATATAAAATTAATTACCCGCGCTCATACCACTGACCTCTATCCATGCAACAACTGGCAATTTTAGAAACAACAAAAAAAAAAATAATAAAAAGCCTTTTTATAAAAGTAGCTTTTTGTTCGCTTTTTCACGCGTTCCCAATTGCGCGGATGCGCCTTTCTGCATGCAACAGCGGGTCAACCAATGGGGAAAAATCTACGCTTTTGACCCTGAACGCACAAGAATGGAGGCCACTGAAAAAAAAACAAATTTGTGGCACACTGGCGCGAGAGTATTTTCCAAGGCCGACTTTTGGGTTAATCAATCCAGGTTTTCGTGCCGTTCCGTTTTAAGTAATTGAATTCATTATAGCGAGATTAAGCTGTCTTGCGTTCAACGTAAAACGCAGGACAAGTTATCTGACAACACTGTCATTTTCAATGTTGTTTTTTTTCCCCCGTTAACGTTCACGTGAACGCGAAGCAGACGAGGTTTACGTAAACGGGAACGTTAACTATGACAGACAGCTAATCCTATTTTTATTTTTTTATTTATTTATTAAACGCTTTATTCCAGAGAATGGAAAAGGGATAATGAGGGTTGAGTTGGAACAACACTTACACATTCCCGAATTGCTATGTGCAATTCGAAACTGTCGTTTACGTTCGCGTTGAACACAAGACAGCTTAATCTCGCTACTATCTTCTGCAAATTACCGTGCATCTTCACTTCACGGAATCAACCAATCTGTTATTAAAAGTTATTTCCCTGGTCACACAACTAATTAAAACAAAGTTTTTAATTAAGAGGTTGGCGAACAGTCGTGCCATTAATTGAGACATAAAACATGTTTTGGTTAAAAAATGAGTGGAAAACATTACCGTATACATGCACATAAAACAATTTAAAAAAAAAATAGTTAATAGGAAAATTCCCTTGGAAAATCTCTAGACTTTTGCGATGATTACAGATAGCCATGTGAAAACAAATGTATAATATTTGCATTAAATTTCCCTGACTTTTAGGAATTACATTGTAGGTCCTATGGAACTCTAGCTTTCATTCCCACAGTGGTCTTGGAACACGTGCAAGGGGCATGGAGGTATGATTAACGGCCCATTGAAGAAGAATTCAATTGTCCACAATTAAACCCCCTGGAGCATGTCAATGTTGGCAGAGGATGATGATATCGAACGACCCACGAAAAACAATGGGATCAATTAGCCCGTCATTAATCGTTATCGGTGGGCCAATCAGCGTTCGAAGATCGGCAGTGCTGATACGGTGAAACGAGAACCGGAAGTGACTTGGGCCGGAAGCCCGGGGTCACGGGTCACCACCTCGCCCTGTCGTTAAACACATCGGGAATGTCACCATGTTATAAAACTGGGCACACCCCGAATAGTAGAAGTAGGCTACACCGTACCTCTATTCTATAATAGAGATTAAGCTGTCTTGCGTTCAACGCGAACGTAAACGATAGTTTCGAATTGCACATTAGCCTGGCCGTCAAGTAGTTTACGTTCACGTGTACGCAAACCTCGCCTGCTTTGCGTTCGCGTGAACATAAACATGGGGGAAAATACATTGAAAATGACAATGCTGACAGAGAACTCATCTTGCGTTTTACGTTGATAGTACGTTTACGAATTGTACATTAGCCTGGCTGTGAAGTAGTTTACGTTCACGTGTACGAAACCTCGTCTGCTTTGCGTATGCGTGAACATAAACATGGGGAAGCACACATTAAAAATGACAGTGCTGTCAGATTACTCGTCCTGCGTTTACGTTGAACGCATCAGGACAGCTTAATCTCGCTAATACCTCAATGTTGTCGACTTCAAGAGTGATAACATCGATTACATAGACATGTATGTACTCATCCCCAAAGACTATAATACAAAAATAGCAAGCGCAATGCTGGTAGATAACCGTTCTAAAATAACCAACTATGGAAGGGGTGAAAATAGAAACCCTTTCAAAGCAAGTGAAGAAAAAAAAAATGGCGACGAAGGATACAAGGAGGTTATAAGTCACTCGCCACTAATTGGGTACACACCTGGTCTGCGAGCACCAAAGGCGTGTGTGTGTGTGTGTGTGTGTGTACCTACTCCCTTAGCCCCTCTTCGGAGGGCGAAATTCCTCTAGTCCAATCTAAATATTCCAGTTTCTATTTTGGAAGGTTTTTCCTCGTGCCAAGTCTTTAACCTTGTTCGAATTGTTCTCTGCAAACCCCAGGCGCAACTCTTTGGCACCTCTCCCTCTCTCCCTAGAGCCACTGACACCGGGTAAAAAGGAGTTTGTGTACCCCCCCCCCCCTCACTCCCACCTACCCCTAGCCCCGTGACGTCACTAACGTAAATCCGCCCACTGCTTAATACTGACCGGTTTGTTATTAGCGAGATTAAGCTGGCTTGCGTTCAACGAGAAACGTTAACGACAGTTTCGAATTGCACATAGGCCTGGCTGTCAAATAGTTTACGTTCACGTGTACGCAAATCTCGTCTGCTTTGCGTGGGGAAAATACATTGAAAATGACAGTGCTGTCAGATAACTTGACCTGCGTCTACGTTAACCGCAAGACAGCTTTATAATCTCGGTTCCAAAAGAAATCAAGTTTCAACGTTTATGACTTTTTTATAACAATTCCCCCATGATCATTATCACGACTGAAACTGAAAAAAAAAAATTAATTGCATTACAATTTCCTTATAATATACTGTAAAACTACATTGTTCCATAATCTCAATTAAAAACTATAACTAATTAAAACTAGTTTTTTAATTAAATTCTAACGAATAATCGCGTCATTATATAGCCAATTAACAAGACGGTGTGATTAGAAGAAGTCAATTATTGCATTTTTTTATGTAAAAAATGGAATTCCACAATTCTCTTGGATTTTGAGATAACTAACAGCTGGTTACGTGAAAGCAAATGTAAAATTAACATGCCGAATTTCCCTGACTATTCCAGGCCTATCCAATTTCAATTTCCCTGACACTGGTCCTAATACATGCATTTTGTTCATTTGGCTCCTCACATGATCCAGTGTTCCCATCATCATCCGAAATTTGAAGGGAAAAAAAAAAAGGTATAGTACCTGCGAATAGCGCAAACCATTTCGACCAAATCAAAACCGTTGCGCTACTTGCAGGTACTGCTAAAGTGATGACCCCGTGCCGACCGCCGAGTTATCGCTATTTCCAGGTTATGGCGCGTATCGTCCTACTTTTGCTCAAAAGCACGGTTCAACGTATGTTTTGCATAACAAACACTAATGTTATTGGCCGTTCACTGTACCAGGCGTTTGGATCGTCGGGGGTTCCCGAGGAACCGGTTCCCCTCGAGAGGTGGGGGGGGAGGGATGGGGATACGGCAGGTACCCCGAAATGCCGGGGGACACGTTCGACCTTCACGCTCCGGTGAAAGTGACTGCCTCGGCCAGGTTCTTGACTTCTTCCATGCAGCAACACTGGGATAGCGTGGTATGGGGTCGGCGGGGCGGACATGGAAACTGGTAACACTGACAAGACAGCCTACATCAAAAAAAAGGGCTATAAACGAACAAGAAGAGGAAAGGAAGGGTTGCCGCCATTGAGGAATGTGGCGGGCGAACGCAGCGCCCCCTTTGGACGGAAAACGGGTTGAGATACCGAAATGACCCATGATGTATGCCTTGACTACCTTAGGTTGAGGACAGCGTGGGGGCATGGAATAGCATGATCTGAAATGCAGCATTCCAATTGGACAATCTGAAATTCCCGCCAACGGAAAACCAATCGCATGCCGCATTTTAAAGCCATATGCCATGCTTCAGTTTTGTTTATGTTAAAAACCATTTCGAATTGCAACATATATATTTATGCATCTTCATTAGGATAATAATATCTGATTCATTATGGTCATTATTTTAGTTGAACCTTCATATAGTACATCCCTCCAAGTAGCACACCCTTATGGTTCTGGTCCCAACGGGGTGCGCTATTCACAGGTTTCACTGTGCTGGGCCAATGCTGCGCTCTTATTTTGCATTCTATAGTAGACGTATATTAATGGTCCAATTTATTTGCCATTGGTGGTTCAGTTGCATATTAATAACATGAGAAGACCACTATTAAAATTGGACCTAAATCTAATCCAACATGGGTCCATTTATTGTAATCTATATATATTGGAAATTAGGGCAAAATGTTAACATTGCAATATTGTATACCAATATTGAAAAAAAAAATGCGTTTTTCCTATAATTGGCCAATATTGAGTGCTTACTGGGAAATGATGCAGGTTGTAGTTCTGCAGTTTTACATGGCATAATGATGAAATGGTTATGGTTCTGGGACAATGCAAATTTAATGTAAAATTTTGTGTTCTGGAACAGTGATGTAAGAGTGGGTTCTGGAACCCACATACATGTATAATAGGGGTACTCAAACTGATGGAGAAAAAAAAATCGCACTTGTGCTCAGCTAGCCTCTCTGCAATGTCCTCAATAACCAGCAAAATACATGTCATCCTCACATGACATATGTCAACTTGCAGTTGGCATTTTTTTTGACAAGACATCGTCTAAAGACCTGAAACAATCTCCAATCCTTCACCGGAAGTTTCTAGGTGAAGAACGCAACAGCAAATGGAAGTAAGCCAACAAAAGTCAAAATGGTGTTACTAAGTCAATAAGCCGAAGAAAAAGCGCCTAACCAGAATGTGACGTCACCAGAAGGGTGAAGAGCTTCTTTTGGTGACATTAGGGTCGTCTCCCAAAGACCGATAATGGCGACCTGTCACGATGTCATGGTCGATAAAAACACGACAGGATGACGTCACGACCTTCCCCAGAAGCCGGACAATGTTCCTCCTTGACCGGTCACCGTGGTCATCAAGGTCCAATTTCATCAGGGGCGTATCGTCCTTCGCGTGGGGGCTTATCAGCACCGTGACCCACATCAAGGGAGACAACAATGGTGGCTAATCTTGGAGGGTGTTAGGGGTCAGGCGACCATTGTGGGTCAAGTGAAGGGCTATGAATGGTCCCAATTGGAAGGTCGACCGGTGCCATTGAAAGAATTATCGTGTTATAGGTCGTTACGTTCCCCCAACCCGGATGTTAGGGTAAACAACACGCTTGAGAGGCTTAGGGCCAAAGGTGATTCGAGGGGAAGGGGCACCGTACCCTTCGCCCTTGAACTTGAACTTGGATCAGGTATACAGGGGATGAGTAAAAGCAATCAGAAAACCGGAAGTCAATTCATCATCTTCGCCTAATGCCGAATGTGACCTCTGTTAGGGCATTAATCGAACTTGTTCCTAAAAGCATGGTGTCGCCCTCACAAAAAAGGCATCATTGTGGACTAGCTGCCATCAAAACCACAACGGCATTGCCAAATAAGATCTTGCAACTAAATAACGTCACTATCCATCATTCAACCAACCATCACCAATCCTAAGGGTAAAAACATGCTGGATCATGGATAATAGCATGGAGAATAGCATGGAAACTTACCTGTAATTATTCTATGCAACCGTACTTTGTGCGATTTGCTTCCACTATGTGCGGGTGCATCCGACTAATCACAAATACAGAGAAACCTGTGAATAAGAACCCTCCATATAGCGTACTACCTGGAAGTAGCGCACACTCGCAGTCAACACGGATCGATTTTACAAAACAAACTATACCTCCATATAGCGTATTCCCTGCGAAACACGACTTGCGCACTGGATTTTTAAGACAAAATCACGATTTTACCTGCGAATAGCGTACGCCAAAGCATGCAACAATGAAATTTTACCCAATGGGAAATCCCAAAATGATGGCAAAAAATGTCAAATAAATCATTAGCATATATGAAAGTGTGTACCATTTGATGCAGTTGTAAACGAGCGTATATTTGATTCTACTCGTATATGTATTTTTCGGTTTTGTTTATGCTAAAAACCATTTAAAATTACAATATGCAGCAACATTACAATATATATATATATATATATATATATTTGTGCATCTTCATTAGGATAATAATATCCGATTCATTATGGTCATCAATTGCACTTTCGCTGAACTTTAGCACATACTTCCAAGTAGCACACCCCATAGTTCGGTCCCAAAGGGGTGCGCTATTCACAGCTTTCGCTGCATATGTTTCCTTGCTAATTCTCCATCCTCTTATCCATGATATTATCCATGCTTCAGCATGTTTTTACCCTAACATTCCCGACGTGGTCGAAACGGCCCTATGCGACCACAACCAGTTTACCCCAGCGACACTAGCAACCAAGACAACCAAAACGGTCCTAAAGCCACGAAACCTTCGCTGCCCAACAAACGGCGTTCGGAGGGGGGGAGACCTATAGCCCCAGGCCACACTAGGCTGGAAACGCGCGTTTGGCTAGTTTCAAACAGGGCACCGAATTTAATTTCAATTCTAGAATTACAAAATTTTCATGCACATTAACGTTTCGTGCAAAAAATCGTTTTTTTTTTTTTAAATTAAAAACCTTGTTTTTGAGACTAGCCAAACGTGCATTTCCAGCCTAGTGCGGCCTGGGGCATAAGGGCACCAACCTCGTTCGGGGGCCCATACAGGGCGTAGGCAAAGTTGAACGCGCCTACCTGATCCCGATCCGCTGCTTGAGTCATTGATCTTGTTGTTGTTGCTGGTGGGCGACTCGTTTATGTCCAGGTCCCAGAACTCAAGGTCCACCTCACCAATATCGGACGAAGTGAGGCTGTGCACGGGGCTAACATGTTGCGCCGCTGCAGGGTAGGGTTTCGGTGGGTCCTCCGGGCTTGAGGAAGAGACCTCGGGTGAGCCTTCGTCGCCCATGGCCGAGCTTCAGGTCCAGAATGGAGGAGAAGGAAGTGGGGGGGAGGGGAGTGGTGGGGGGCCCAGAAAATGATTCAGGCCGCCATGCGCGAAACGTTCCCCGCGACCCAAAAACCCAATATTGACCTTCCGAAAAAAAAAAAAAAAAAACAGGCTAAATCCGTAAGCACGACACTAGAGTCCTAATATAATAAAAAAAAAAAAAACGTAATCCAAGATGGTGTCGACCAATTTTGCGACCATATCGCCAAGCGCCTCACTGAAGACTGTTCTCAGGGGGGCGAAGAACAGGTTAAAGTGCGCCGACGTCGCCGCCAGGGGGCGCTGGCCGCGGCGGGCTGAATGGGGCACTAAACTACGCGGACAGGTTGGGTTCAACACACTTTCCCCACTTTTCCTAATCTCAACCGAAATATAAAAAAAACCCGATGAAGGCAAAATGATATAAAAAAAAAACCTTCAACCCTCGTTGGCAGGGGTTCAAAAAAAAAAAAAAAAAAAAAAGGATTTTTGGCAATCCGAAGGTGAATGTTGGACTCGCGGGGGCCAACTTTCGGTACTTTTGCGGTCCGGTTCAATTCGGCTTACCCCTTTCGCTTGTTGGGAGGAAAGGGGTTTCTGGGGGAGGGGAGAAAAGGGGTAAACCCGAACCCCGAGCGGAGGCTAGAGCTTCGAAACAATGTTCTGGTACCACATAAAAAAAAAGTTTTAAAAAAAAATACATGATGTTCGGCCGGTGGAACCAACCTGTTGGCCGTCATGGGGGAGGGATGAGGGGGAAAGGGGGGGTCATTGTTGTTTCGCCTATTTACGAGTGGGGGTGGGATGAGGGGGAATCCTACCTAATGTCTACGAAAAAAAGGAGTAAAAGGGGGCAGCTAAGCCCAATTTGAATCTAACGTCAGTGAGCGGGGTCGTGACCTGATGGCGCAGTGATCTTGAGCACGGCCTCAAGAGAGCCTTCAAATCTAATTTAAGGCTCATTACTCTCTGGAGCAAGCCTTAAGGGGGCGATCCCCACTATGATCCACAATGGTTAAGATAGGGCCGAAATTCGAGCTGTTGTTTTTCCCTTTTGTTTTTAAA
>JAQGCC010001440.1:0-23782 GCA_034698905.1 Xestoiulus laeticollis | reverse complement strand
GAATATTCCTAAAGTCTGCTGGCCTTGGCTAATTGCCAAGTGAAAACTGATTTCTTCTAGATGGTTCCATTCTAGAATATTCTATGTGATGTAACTGCTTGCACTGTGGAGCCACCTGTTGGTGTGTAGTGGCGTTTTTCTTTTAGTTGGAAGGCGTGGCGTCAGCTGGTAAGTCGGCCTTACATTAATTAAGAGAGAATTATGTATTTATGTAAAGTACTTAATAAATTCCACCAGGGTGTAGGTGCAGTATAAAAGGGACTGGATGTCCGAGTCTTGATCAGTCGTTCATACCTCGCTGCCCGGCCCAAATACTGCACTTCATCGCAACCGACCATTCGGAACGATTGTGCCGCTTTATGGACAACAGCCTGCCACAATCAGTATTGTTACTCGGGATTCTGTCGAACATTTACCCGCTGTGTACACGTGATATGTCATGTTGTGCCTCGAATAAACTACATGTACCTGGACATAACAGCCGTGTTACTCACTTCTTTCTATGTGGAACTTTCAGTCGGGACATTGTGTCACATATCTGTGACCTCTTTTTGTAGATCTTCGCTTGCTTCCAGCATTATCAGTATGCCAAAAAAAGTATGCACTTGTTAGGTAAAGTGTCAAAATTTCGTGTACACACGTCATTCTAAAAGAATTGCTCCACTATGAAAGAAGTGCTAATTACATTCGACTGTTTTAATAACGCAGTAATTATCGCGTTCTGCACAATTAGCATAACTTCTGATTAAATCCGTTTTCGATTGCAATTAAGCCATATGCACGCGACTATAATTTTATGCAATGAACACGATGGTGTTAAAGCAAGTCGATACATAGGTTCGTTTTCATTTGAAAATAAATACGGCTCCCATAGGATTAAATACTAAATAAAATATATTTTACAGCAGGCTTTCGTGGTCTGAAAACCCCACCGAGGGAGTGATTGGTTAATTAAAACTGATGCGTTGTTTAAAAATCCGTATATCTTCATTGGATATTAGCCATGCACGGTATTAATGATTTTCCATTTCTGAGAGCTTTCGGTCTTTAATTCATTCGCAGCTGCAGTTGACCCTTGAAGACTGGAGTTGACCACATCGTAAATTTGCTCGTGCGAGTAGAATATTAAAAATATAAAGCTCCATGATTTGCTTCCAATGCGCGCGCAGAAACTTGCTATAGATATATAGCGATGAGAAGATCTATAGACTTTTAATTAAAAATGTTTCCACTATCCATGGAGGTTTAAAAATTTAGAGGTTTCATGAAACATTTGAAGCGTACAATTGCATTGGGAAATGCCATCCACTATATTAGTAGTAGTAGTAGTAGTAGTAGCGTGTGTAAGCCCAACAGGTCTCAGCCTGTCTAGCCGGTTAAATGTAAAGATTTTATAATTTTATGTCGGATGGGTCGTCCCAGACAACTTGTCTGTTTGTTATTTTGAGTTGAATTGTGGTGGCCCATGAGCCTTAAACCTTAGATGTCACGTGGAACACCTATGGCCCTTCCAAGTAGGACAGTCTTTAAGCTACGAGGTTCCTGAGCAAGTTGGTGCATGTAGCACAATCATATAGCTTCAAATAGCATATCCCTTCATGTAGCACAACCCATGTATCGGTCCAAAGCGGGTGCGCTATTCACAGGTTTCACTGCATACACAATAAAAACATATTAAGCTTCTGTATAGGTCTACTATAAACTGCAAGAGATAAAAAGTACTCCTTCTCCTCCAGGTGTATATTTTTGTTTTATTAGTCTTCCATATTTTCTTTAGATAATGGAAGTTTTGGCGATGAATAAGCCTTGCTTTGAGGTATTATCAGTGGTGCAACCTATTTGCATTATCGAGAACTAAATGTAAAAATCGCCGATTCGAATGGTCTTTAGTGCTCGATCAGCTTTATAAACTGATTTTCAAATTAAACCGAACTGAAAATACATCTTAAAAACACCCAAATTCTCCCTACTTAATAGTGATTTTTCTTTGATTGATTTTTATCTCTCATATGGTCCTCTGCAAGTTTTGCACCGAGAATAGCCTATACTAAATGACTATAATTTAAGGCAAAGCCAAAAAGTTTCCAACGTACCACAACAGCTATAGAAGCAACCACATACATGTAGATAGCTAGCCTATGAACTTTTTTGTAAATTTCATTTAGAGGGTTATTTACAAAAATAAGCCTTTATTTTTAAATTATTTTTTATTTAATTTTGGAAACTGATAGAAACAAATGGAATGTATGCCATTCATGCCTGTAAGCCTGTCTCCAGATGTAAATCTCTTGTGTAGAGGACATACAGTAGGCCCTACATAACAAGATTAGAGCGCGAATTAAACAAGTATTAAAATATTTATGCTAGGTCCTCGGACATTGCATTTGTTCCTAACAGTTTCCAAAATTGAATTAAAACATAATTTAGAAAAAAAAAAGTTTATTCTGGTATTTGCAACCCTCTTAAAGAAAAATTCATGGTGTAATTTTATATAAATATATAGGCATATCCTCCATATGCATGCATTTTGAGAAATTGTATCATTGGTAAAATAACGTTGCATGGTATTTCGCGCAATCAGTATTTCCACTGCAAAAAAGTCATGTCAGCTGATTTTTTTTATTTAAATAGGTATATAGCTATCATGTCTCCGTTAAGGCCTCGCATGTCTAAAATGACGACACTGAATATCGCCTTCTTCATTTGGTTGTTCAGCAGCATTTTGTCCTTCCCAAACCTGCTATATTCCACTACGTTCGTCATAGATATCGCCGATGGTCAGCACAGGACTTTCTGTTTTTTACAATGGCCAGATGGAGAAACAACGAACAGCTATCAAGAATTTGTGTAAGTAAATCTTTGATAGTTTTATTGTTTTCTTAAGCAGACATGTGTGCTTTATCACGCTTGCCATAATTTTGATCAATATCTTTTTAATTATGTGTGATTTTTGAAATGTTGACTTTATTTTTGCATTCAGTAACCAAAATTCATTACAAAATGTATATTAGATTTTTGTGTCTGCAGTTATAAATGGCGCAAGAATTTAGGGTTTGTTAACTTACCCCTGTGTACAACTAGCCCCGGTCTCCCCTACCACTTGAATGTGAAGATTAGAGTAAATTTTACCATCGATATAAGCTAATTAAAAGAAAGCATAGTTTTTCATTACAATTTAGCATCATTATAAATTGTCGAAATCCATCAATAACATCATGGTCTCAAACTATGCCCCTTTTAAAATGGGGCAATCACTACATACACGCATGTATGCAAGGTTTGCCGACGTACAGGGGCAGCTAATGGCGCTGGCCCTACATAAAATATGGCCATATATAAAATTTTCCAGATATCGCTGCATCCAAATTTGGCCAGATATACCCAGATATGGCATAACTAGACAGATTTGGGTAGATATGCAATATATGGCATATCTGGGTAATTGTGGCCAATTTCGGATGCAGCCATATCTGGGAAATTTCATATATGGCTATATATACATTCCACCCAGTTAGCTATGCAGCCTTTGTTGCTCAATAGATTTAAAAAATAATACTAAGACACATTTTATAGGTTTTATCATATGATCTTAGACTATTTCAGACGAATTAATCAGTCTTGCTCATAGAAGGAAACACTTGACAAAAGTATCTTAAGACAGTCGACAAAAGCAACTTAAGACATTATACAAAATTATCTTAAGAAACTCAACAAAAACATCTTAAGAAACTCATCAAAAGTATCTTAAGACATATCACAATAGCCCCGGTCTCCCAAACAGGCTGTACTGGCCACCTTTGCATAGTAACCACTTTTCATAAATTGATTTTAGGGCATATATGTGTTTTCCTTTATATAATTTCTATGTATTGACCACCTGTATCCATGCATGGCAATGACCGAATTTGGCCAGTTTATGGGCGGTCACCTTTAGCAGGTTTTACTGTATGCTTAAATGTGAAACACACTTTCCAGGATTTTGGAGAAAAAAGCGTAGATACCATGTAATTTATGAACGTCCTTCTAGCATAAACTGCTTATACATTTCTCAAGAATCTATTACGCATCGTTGAGATACATGCCTGGTTGGATAATTAATCTTCAATAGAGGTAGACTGTCCATGTCTAGACTTAGCATGCAACTGTTAGATAATACAGGGTGTATTGATGATTGCAAAAAGTCTTATGAAAAAAAGTGATTGCCAAGTGATTGCTTGCAAAAAAACTGGTGGTATTTGTTTCAAATATCACAGTTGGTTGCAAATTGGTGATATGGTCCATCAAAATTGATGGTATTTGAAACAAATTTCTCCAGTTTGCAAACAATTCGTCTGCAACCAATTGACATCACTTTTTTTTTCATAACCCATATGGAAAAAAATTGATTGCAAAAAATTCGTCTGCAACCAATTGACATCACTTTTTTTTTCATAACCCATATGGAAAAAAATTGATTGCAGACGCAAATTGTTTGCAAAATAGTGTTATTTGTTTCAAATATCACCAGTTTGCAAACAATTTGTCTGCAACCATTTGACAATCACTTTTTTTGTCATAACCAATATGGAAAAAGGGATTGACAATTGATTGCCGACAAAAATTTGTGCAAAATAGTGTTATTTGTTCCAAATATCACCAGTTGTTTGCAAATGTGATATTTGAAACACATATCACTCTTTTGCAAACAATTTTGTCCGCAATCAATTGGTAATCACATTTTTCCACAAGAGAAGGGAATTCCTTGACGTCCCTTGTTTTGTTATTAAAATGCATAATCATATTCTCTACATAAAGTTAAGAGTGCATTTATGATTTGGAATCACTATACTTTTTCCATCTAGCTATTAATATCCATAAAAATGTCTCTTTATGGCATATCCTCACCATCCTCTAACCCTCATGTGCCATAATTACAGTTATCCATCATCTCACATGCTTATATGGGGTTTGGAGGAACAAAATCCATTCACTCAACAATTCTGGCATTGGCAAAGCATCCAATCTCTGTTTTTGTGAAAATTAGAAATGGTTGAATAACTATTTATGGAACGATTTTTTAGAAATAATATCTACAAATAACGGAAACAAACATTTATTTTCGCATCACTCCCTGTAGCTAAGCTTGATGGCCGATTGCACTTAGACTTGTTAACGCTATAGTCAAAGAAGATAGGCTTCAAGCAACAATTTCCATTGTTAAGGCACATTAACCACAATTTATCTTCAGAATAATAATTGAAAATTAGGAACCATTGAACCGGTTATAAATGTTATTTATATATATATATATATGTATTTAAAATTAATGAATTTATGAAATCATGTGAAATTTAAGTATATATCGCATGGGGGGAGGTTGATATCTAAAAATAAAAACCTCAGTATAGGAATTTACACTCGGCAGGAACTTTGACCTCCTTCCCTAAGCAAAACGAGGGGCTGAGGTAAAAGTTCCTGCAGAGTGTAAATTCTTACTGAGGTTTGTATTTTCAGATATATACTGACCCCCGTGCCATATGAGATATACATGTATATACCCAGAGAATTTTTCCCCTTGGTTCGTTTCATTTTGGTTGACCATTGGGTATGTCTCAGAAATTTTGGTTGACCCCAGGTTTTTCTCACAAATAAAAACCCCAGAAAACAATAGAAAAAAAATTCTCCGGGCATATATATACAGTACATGTATGGTGAAATGCTAGCTCAACCAACAAAAAGCCACAGCTTGAATACATATTATGACATACTGATGGATTTATGACGCAAAAATGACTACAAAAAATAAGCACTTTACTGAATTAAGTGCACTCCTCACAATAAATCTACATCTGATGGTATACAGGAGCCAATCTGTTTTTTGTTCCAAAAAACCTCGTGGATACTTTTTCAGGGAATTGATTCTCACCACCCCATCCTCCCACCCTCTGTGGACGCTTGTGGATTTTCAATAACCTCTCCCCACCCTGGTCCATGATGACTGATATTTTTTCGTTATTTTCTGATATAATAATGACATCAATTTTTTCTTTTTTTCTGCCTTAAAAATGACGTCCTTTTTTTTTTGCTCTAAAAATTGTCCTCTTTTTGTCATTTTATGGTCCATTTAGTGGTCAAAACGACGCCTTTTATCATAAAAGTTTTATAAAAGTCCACAGGGAACCCCCCTCCCACTGTGGATTTCTTGGACTTCCTCCTCCCTAATAGTCCACGAAGTTTATGGGCACTTCCTTACGTTCTTCTTATCGAAATCCCATTTTAAAAATAGTAGTTTGGTCTAGCTAGCTTAATTATGAAACAAGGACGTTTTCACTTAAGAGAGTTGCATACCAGAATAAGCCTTTTTTTAATTAAGCCCCAAGCCAAACTAGGCTGGAAACGCGCGTTTGGCTAGCCTTAAACAAGGCTTTTAATTTAAAAAAAAATGATTCTCGCACGAGATATTAATGTTCACATTGTATAATTTTAGAATTTCAATTAAATTCGATGCCCTGTTTGAGGCTAGCCAAACGCGCGTTTCCAGCCTAGTGTGGCCTAGGGCTTAATCGACAACGATGCCTTTAAAGACCTCTCAAAACAACGCAAAAAGCATTGAAAAACCAATGCCATTCATCGATTCTAGAATCATGGGATCATAACGATGACAAGCATTGTCACTCGCTTAGAAAATAGACAAAAGTGGTTTAAAGAGAAAAAACAACACTCAATTGTGTTAAAGACACTCGATGAAGAAGATTGCTGCCAAATCACGTTTTAGAAAGAAAAATAAAGGCCTCGCTTTTCAACTCTACTGTCAGGCGCTATATAGAATATGTAAATAGTTAGCTGTCGTGCAAAGCACGTCTGTTCGCATTGATTGCCCAACTCCATAGTGCTTTTTGGAAATCTTTTTTTAATCACAAAGGCATCGCCTGGAGAATTAGCCCTAGGCCATACCAGGCTGAAAACGCGCGTTTTGCTAGCCTCAAACAGGGCATCTGATTTAATTTAAATTCGAGAATTATAAAATACGATCATTAATATCTCTGGCGAAAATTCTTTTTTAATTAAAATCCTTGTTTGAGGCTATAGCCAAACGCGCGTTTCCAGTCTAGTGTGGCCTGGGGCCTTAAATTAGAAAAGAATTTTTGCACGAGATATTAATGTGCAAATTTTACAAAGTAAATTTCAGAATTTGTAAACATTGCTTTCTGGATAACAGACATAAATAGATCGGTAAAATATTTGCATGCACATGTTTTAATATATATTTTGACAATATAATACAGTTATAGTTTTTTGTTTTTAAATTACCGCAAAGTGTTATGCCTGATTCACATCTAGGCGGATTTTGTCCGCCAGGCGGAGGCGGACAAAATCCGCTTAGATGTGAATCAGGCATTAGGGCTTAAGAGACTTTTTTTTTAAATTGAGCATGTGGGACAAGTGATCACAAAAACCATTGGGCATGTTGTCACCGTGTGAGAACTTACATTCTCGCAGGGGAAAATTAAATGCTGCAGACATAAAAAAATTCGAACATACATTTTCTAATGAATTTTGGTCACTGAATACAAAAATGAAGAAAACATTTTAAAATCACACTTCATTAAAAAGCTATTGACTAAAATGATGACAAACGTGACAAGGCGTATTCTCATGGTTTTGAGCTAAAATAACTAGGTGCAATTTTTGTGCTCTCAAAGCTGATGTCTACGATTGTAGTCAGTATGAAAATACATATTATATTCACTGACTCTATTAACATGCAATGACAACTTGCCCCGACTTCTAGGACAATCTGGCCCGGCATTGGGGCAAGTTGTCACAAAGTCGAAGCCTGCCTTTAAAACACGAATGACAACCTTTAAATTAAACAGAAAAAAACTGGATTTGGTTATCAAAGAGTTGCTTTATTACTGGGTAATTTTGGTTTTTACTAAATATGTTTAATATTGAAATTAAAAATGAATACATTTTTTGCGACAACTAGCCTCGCGTCTCCCCTTGACTAACGCGCGTTCGGTTACCATTTACGATAGCATCAATTAGTTTGCAATATCCACTATTAGACATCAGCATTACATTTATGTTCCTGAACGAGATATTGTTTTTCATATATAAAGATAATCACCAAAGAACGCTTTCTTTAAGGCTCTGTTTTTCTGTGCTTATTTTTTGCATTCTTCTAGGTACAATGTTTTCATCCTGGTGCTAACTTATATCTTGCCAATCAGCGCTATGGTGTACACCTACGCCAGGATCGGGCATGAATTATGGGGAAGCCAGAGCATTGGGGAATGCACAGCAAAACAAGTGGAAAGCGTGAAAAACAAGAGAAGAGTAAGTAGAAAAAACAAATGGAAATGCCTATACTGGAAAGCTGTATATAATGCCATGCAATTATAGTTAGTGGGACATGCCAATTATTTTTAATAAGCTGCCAGTTCAATAAAGCCCATAGGCTCACATCGTAGAGAGAAAAATCAATTCTGGGATCAACTTAATCCGAGCATCATACAATATGCCCTTGTTTATTCACACGTGCCATAGTTCGCCCCTTTGCAGTATTCCTAGGCTTGTTCAAACAATTCGAGCATATAAAACATATTGGCCTACCATTAAAAGAATATGGCTATACAGCCTTTTTGCTATAACAACATGTTTATGTAAATTTTTAGTTAGTTTGACAATATTTATATTGGTTAGGAATTGATGCAAGCCTGTTGTTTATGGAATAAAAAAGGGAACATAATATGTGAGCTAATGCACATGCTTGTGTTCTGAAATGAAAGATGGCATGCGGCATATTAAAAAGGGTTTAAAAAAATGTTCTAGTTCTGAGATTCAAATAAAACAGTTAAAAAAGGATGCAAGATAAGTTTTTAACTAATTTACAGTAATAATTTTATAATTTAAAGTAAGACAGAATTAATTTGAGTTATCTAGTTTATGCTTATAGTTTGAGCTATCTCCAAAACAATGCAACCTTTTCTAGTTATCGCTGATTTTTATAGTTACCGAAAAATCTCCTCCCACGCACGTAAAATCCGTTGCTTGAGCTCTGTAACATTTTTCACCTTTGACCGGTAAACTATGTGCACCATAATGCCCCAGATCGAGTAGTCAACAGGATTTAAATCGGGACTGTTTGGTGGCATGAAATATGGATGGCGTCTCTTGCGTGAGAAGTTCGATATTGTTTGTCAAGCAGGATACACTGGTGCACCATCTATTTGAAAGATGAACATGCCCGAAAATTATCTTACGTCATGCAGGAATGAGGTTTTTTTGCAGAAGACCATTTCGGTAATATTCGCTGTTAATGTTGACACCCGGTTAAAAAAAATGAACCGAAGTTTGTCCAAATTTCGACACAGCAACAAAAACAATTACCATTACATAATTTTGGGATGTTTTTTTCGCGATCACCCTGTAAATATTATTTATTTATATTTATTTATATATATATATATACACTCGAAGAGTACAATAAGGTAAATATATATATATATATATTGCACATCAAAATATATATATATATATATATATATTGATTTACAAGCGTCTTTTGAGCATGTATCTATCGTGATCTATTGTACGGATGGAATGTCAAACAAATTAAGACAACGCTTTATGCTCTTCAAGCAGAAGTTCAGCATTATATACTAAATAAGTTAACGCATTAAGCTTATATATAGGTATACTATACCGTCATGATTTCTCTTACAACTTCCACCTTTTAATAAACTTGCATCTAAATACTATGCAACTTTTAATATGTCCCAGCGCGTTTTGCATTATGGCGCACTTCCAAGATCATCATGTAAGAGACAATGGAAAAACGATTTGATTAAATGAAAGCTCAGAGAATCCTCCAGACACTTCCAAATACGCATCTGTTACACTACTGGCTGATTTATAATGCTAGATAGGTTATGACAAAATAATGGAAAACTCCAAACCCAAGCGTCTTTATATAGGACTGCATGTATAGCTTTCTTCTGCACAATTTCCTCAAAATGAAATCCTAAATGTGGTAAAAATGCCATATTTATATGTCATTTGAGCGCATCCTGTGAGCTTAATGTGGTATTTTCGATTAAAGTCCCCCATTTCGTTTTTTTTTTATTAGATTTCGACCCATAGCACACTTGAGTAAGAAATATTAATACAAACTGAGATATTAATAACAATGCGAAAATATTGTCATACTGTTTTATTTGAAGAAATTCAAGCTCAAGAAAAACTGCCAGTGTGAATATTGCAAATATATTTATCGATTAAAGTATTACAGCTTAAATGTTTTGACACAACAAAATGACATAAAAAATAAGAAATCTAATATAATGATATATATATACCGGCTGAATATTTCTTTTCGGAATCACTATATAAATAGAAAACTGTTGCATTGATTTAAATTAAGTAGACCTAATCCATCCTACAGCGCAACTATATAGGCTTATCTAAGAAATTTTGTGTTGAGGTTTTTTAATATGCATGGTAATTAATGTAATTACCACAATCTATGCAATTAATCATAATGTATGCCTTCTCCGCTTATTCCGAGTAATAATTAAACGCAATTAGCACAAGAATGAGCAACTATAACTGATATAATTACTACTCAAAAATCTGTTTGAGGGACCTAATTCCTCCTCTAGTTCATTGTGGGCTGCCAACAAAAAATCTACCAAGTTTCCATTATAGGGTTGGGAATCTTGAACGTAAATTATATTACTTTAATAAGCTGTAAACATTTGCTGTTCTCTCTTTTGTGTATTAGATAGATGTATACAGTAACTACAATTGCATTCACATTTATTTTGCATGTAATTTAGACGATGGAACAGTATCTGTCTACAGGGGTGAAATCAAGAATACAAACTAGAATACTAGAATACTAGAATACAAGTGTGAATCCGATTTGGAGACTTCCTGCATCATATTGGCACTCGGTACTCCAAACCAAAGTTCAAACCATATGATATCGTAATTTGTAAATGAATTAAAATCAAAATTTGTATTTTTATAAATTTCAAGACATTGTATAACGATATACTACTCATGTACGTGTATATTTTTCAATTAATTGGCGAGACAGTCGACTATGTATAGTATTTCAATTACGAAGAGAAGGATGCACACTTTTCTGGTTTGGGCTATTCAGTGAAAACATTGCCAAGTCCGAAGCCATGATTTCGTTGTAAATATAAACATTTATCTGGTAACATGGTATCTGATAACACCCGCATCATGACGTCAGCGCATCAATTGGCAGCAACCGCTTCAGTCCATGGGCTGAAGCATTTGATGCAAAATATGCGGTAGCCTGGGACACGTACGGAATGTATATCACTGTATTGACGTGCGAAGCATGTATCGGAACGCAGCCCTAGTGATAGAATAAATTCACTTCACGTTCAATTTAACAATGATGTCTAAGTCGATACTGACGAGGAGCATTCTTCTGAAAATATTTATGACCCCCTAACATATAGCATTTGTTTGCTGATTGTATAGGGCACTTAGTTGAATCGAATTGATCACTTTCCTAGAAATCAGAGGTAAGGTCAGGATCCCTTCTACTAGAAATCGAAGGTTAGGATTTTTAAAAAATGGCAAAACCTGCATTTGATGCTAGAAAGTAACTATAGCAAGATAAACTATAGTTGTGTTGAATTTTTAATTAGAGAATATTGGAAACATTGAGCTTCAATATTGTTCAGTCACATAGAATAGAGATACAATACGATGGACTGACACAAATGTGACTCAATTTTTCTAGATAGGGCTAGATATATCCCCAGAGAAAAAATCCATAGTATGGAGATTTGTTATGGGCATTCATTAGTATGGATATCCATATATCCCTAGTGGAGTTCTTATTTATGGATATCCATTTAGATGGGTCAAATTATTTAGGATATCTATTTAGATGGACCAAATTAATTAGGATATCCATTTAGATGGATCAAATTATTATTGATATCTAAGTATTGATATTTATGTCAATGGATGAAGTTACTGTGGACACCCATGGAAATGGATGAAGTTACTGTGGATTTCCATGACAATGGATGAAGTTATTATAGATATCCATGTCAATGGAAGAAATTACAATGGATAGCCATATGTTATTGGATAATGCTATTATGGATATCCATGACAATGACTTAAGTTTATGTGGATATCATAATAATGGGTCAAAGTAAAATAGATATCCATAAGTATCCATACAATTTTTGTGGATATCCATGCATGTAAGGATTTTTCCTCTGGGGATACGCATGCCTTTTTTTATAAATTGGACCACAATTGATAAATTAATGTTTCATTATTTTTCTTTATAAAATTAAGGTTATGGATAACCTTAATTTTGCTGGAATAGAGTTTACATGGTTTATTGATGTACCTCCTTATTGACAGTGGAAACAAAATTTCCATTTTTTACAAAAATTTCGTTCTATATTTTAAAAAAGTAGTTTGAAAAAATAGCTGGAAAAATAATGTTGGAAACACTACAGAAAAGTCTATATAAACTGTATATATGAGATGCACTGATCACATTTGCAAATAGAGTTACCCAAAATCTTATAAAATAGTGTAAAAATGCTTTTCAACAAATTTCATGTAATAATTTGCAGGTTTTGCAATAAGGTTTCAGCAGTGCAATGGGGTTTCCATATGTTAAAATTTCATAATGCATTTCTGGGATAACCTTAAAAAGATATATGTATCTAAGAATGGTTTAATTTAGCAAAAGTCCATGTGCATGAACATGTAAGGAATAAATCTTGTAAAGTGTATACAGTACATCTATATTATTCTCAGTCTAAATACATTACCTGGCAATAGGAGTTTTCACAATTCTGTAAAAAGCAAATATCTCAACTTTTTAAACGAGAAAAAGGAATGTGGAAATCTGACACGAACAAGAATCAGAATGCTTTCAGCAGAATGGATTGCACTCTGCAGTAATACAGAAAAGGAAATAAGGGAACTTTCTCTCCTAAAGTTTGATTAAGCAGAAATCTAATACGACGAAACTAATCAATGTTTTATTGATTGATTTTATGTCGAAAAAGCAGCATGCTCACGCATTCATCTAAGCCACAAATTCAGAAATCACCGCATTTCTTAAGCTTCGTCTCGAAATTACGATGTGCACTCTGACAGTATGGAAAATAGTATAGTTATTTCATGTCGACATACAAATTGGAAGAAGGGATTTACATAGATACGTTTAAAGTTTTTTTGAGATTTCTTTTCTTGTAAAAAAGTCAGCAATGCCTCAAAAGCAACCCTGCATGCAATTCAACTGAATATATGGATATCCTATTTAGGACACCGATTAAAAATGACAACCACATATTTGAGCAAATTATAAAATTAAATGTTAATAACTACAGGGCATTTTTGAATTCATGGTACAAACTCAAACTGGTGTTAGGGTGAACTAAGGTAAACACTTTCCACCATAGACCCTAGGGTCCAAAGGTTACTACTAAAAAAATACATGGAATTAATGTTGGCACAGAATGTTTCAACAATTACATGGTTATTACAATGTTTTACAGTAAATGCTTAAACGCTCTACAGTTACAATTAATGCAAGCCTCACATTGATGAAGCATTGATTGACGCACTCTTTCAAAGATGTCCGGCATGTCATTTAGTAAATTGCCCGCAGCAACCGCAATTCTGGCCACCAGATCTTCTTGAGTGCCCACTAAAGTTTCATACACTTTTTACTTAAATACAACTTTTTAATAGTAACCTTTGGACCCTAGGTTCTATGGTGAAAAATGATTACCTTGGTTAAGTCTCTAACACCAGTTTGAGTTTGTACCATGAGTTCAAAAACACCCTATATTTTAAGTTGTCAAAAAATGTTGAATGTACTTAAGTTCATTCATTAGAAATATAAAAAGTTTTGAAATTTAGCAAAAGTGCAGTCTTAATTAGTGGTGCTAACTATATGTATATATTTTTCTGGAACCTGATGTACTTTCTGTAACTACTATTCGAGGAGCAGTCGCGTAAATATTCCTGATATTATTCGTGTGGACATGTTACCTAGAAAACTATAGATTAATGGGGGTACTCGGACGACTGAGTAGAATATTTATTGGATTAATTGTAATTGTATAAACCGACTTTGTTCAAATGCCCCGGTATCAAAGGTATACACTCTGTTGAGCACTTGAGGAAATGAAAACAGTTCAACTGCTCATGTGCAGTACAAGTGCTCAATTGTCACTGTTCTCAAATGTCCACAAGTGCTCAGCTATCTGAATTCCCTAATATATAGTTTTGCGTAACAAATAAAATTGGATAAATGATTCCCTAGAGATTTTTTTGATAGATTGTATACAGGATATCATTTAGGAATACTCGCGATTAAGATTTATTTCTAATTGACTGAAATATAATATAGCTTTCCCATTATCCTTATTTTTTAAATCTATTTAAGCGCTACACTTCAAAAGCTAATCTAATTGCATGGAATCAATATGAAACTAAATTACAGCTCTTAATTGCTTTGTTTTATTGCGCCTTATTGCATTGTTTAATGTACATGTTTTATTATTTGGTTGGAAATAATTTGTTGCCAATATTATTGTATTAAAATTGAATGAATTCCCCAAACATTACTGATAGCTGATCGAGAGTCAACCTCTATCAATGTTAGACTTTCATGACACCAATGGGATTTTCTTAATCGAATATTGACTGTTACAGTATATGTAATATTAACATGGAATTGACATCATAACCATTGAAAGAGGATTAAAAAAAAAGAAAAAAGATCCACTTTCAGCATTTTGAATGCGTGCCTTTTTCTTACATGCTTCAAAAGAAAGTTTAAACAAAATTCTTCTTATAAGAAGTTTATTCAACATTTGGCTAAGCCTGAAGGTACTTGTCACCCCATACATTGCTACTTAAATTCTGATTTCAATCCCGTGAATATGTGTGTAGAATTTAATGACATCATCACCAGCTTTTGATACGAAATCAAATTCCGTTTTTTGAAATAAGAAATCTGATTAGCGATAAAAAAAATGAAATTGAAGTTTGCATTTAATGCACAACATGCCTTCAGCATCGAATATAAGCTTCACTTCATTTGGACTTATTTCCAATTTTTTCTCAAATTCCTCATTCTCATCTTATTAAATGCTCTTCATTCAAATTTGTTATCGATTTTTCATGTTATTCTACCGTTTTATTTGGATTTCCGATTTTTTTTAACCTATTTATAATTTTTGAAGGCACCCGGGTGGACAAAATAGATATGGCCATATATGAAATTTTTCAGATTAAGCTGCATCCAAAATTGGCCACATATTTCCAGATATGTCGATCATATATCTAATCTGGGAATTTTTTGGCCTTGAAAAGTACTTACTTTTTTATATAAATCAGTCGAAGTGCTTAAAAGTTGTTAATTTTGGAATTTCTGATGATTAGCCAGGTGAAAAAAATACATGAAGCCAACATTAACCAACATGGCACATTACAATTCACTCCCATTAGCATAATATTGATATCGGCCATCATTTTGAACCAAAATCGATAAGATACAGACTTTTCTTCCACCCTGTATAAGACATATATGACCATATATATTTTTTCCACCCGGGCAGTTTCTAACTTTCTAGATATGCCCGCTTTCATAAACATCTCTATAGAATTAAACCAATATTTATACTCTTATATTGCTTGAGGGGTTTCTTAAGCCCACCATCAAATGTCAACACTGCTATATTTTCACAGATTTTCTGTAGTGTCAACTATATTGTGACCGCAGTTTAGGCCTAGTAGTGGCCAAAAAGTGTCACCTTAGGTCAAAAATGCTTTACTATCATTTCATTTAACATTTCTTTTTTTCCTCGCTTTTTTATCTAGGTTGTGAAGATGATGATTGTGGTTGTACTTATCTTCGCCTTTTGCTGGTTGCCCTATCATCTCTATTTCATCGCCGTTTACTACGATCAGTCCATCAACAAGCATCCCCACATTCAAAATATTTACCTTTTTATCTACTGGCTAGCAATGAGCAATTCTATGTATAATCCGATCATTTATTGTTGGATGAATTCGAGGTATGTATAAAAAATAGGAAGGTGTTAATAGATAGAGCTATAGACGTGATTAGTAATCAATTGATTTCTTACCCGGGTGGAAAAAATAGATATGGCCATATCGAATTAATTTAAATGAGGGTATTTTCATATATAGCCATACATGAATCTATGTATGTATAAGTAATATACATGTATGGCCATATCTATTTTTCCCCCCATGGGTATGTCTAAGGCAAAGTGTACCCCCAAGATGGTGAGCGTGTAGAAATATTGATCCCATTGATTTGTATATATGCTCACTTCGTGTACACCACGAAATCACCATATTACCATACGCTCGATCACCAACTTGATGGGCACTATTTTTAAGTCAGTGTTTTTCAACTGATGATCCGCATTAGGGTCCACAATCGCAATTATGTCGCCGGAACATGCAGAATGAGTCAAAATTTTACGTCAACAAATTAATTTTAAATAGAAAACAGCTTGTAATGCCGTGACAGCTTGACATACATAATGCATCGAGAGCATTACTTAAAAGTATGCTGCCCTTTCTACCCCCTATATAACGGCAATCACTACGAACATAGCTGTGTTGCGTGTGTGCCGAACCAAATTAATTTAAAAAAATCTTTCATTAAAGAATTTGCTGTGTGCCACGACAATTTTAGCATTATAGCATGTGCCGTATGTTGAAAATGCCCTTGGGTATGTCTCAGGACTTTTGGTCAACCCCGGGTATGTCTCAGAAATTTTGGTTGACCCAGGGTTTTTCTCACAAATAAAAACTCCAGAAAACAATAGGAAAAAATTCTCCGGGTATATATATATATATATATATTTTTTTAAAAAAATTGTGGGGTATAGCATATACTACCCCAAAAACGCACCATTATTCAAATTTTAAAAAGTTCCAAGAATCCAGGGATGGCATGCTAACCCAACCAAAATTCTTGGGGTAATACATGCAATCCCATACACTATTGTTCCTCCACTCCTATGTTCTTTATCTTCCATAGATTTCGTCACGGATTCAAAAAAGTGTTCCGATGGTGTCCAGGCATTCATTATATGGAGACCACCACCTGTGACCGGGCCAACACGGGTGTTGACCATCATAACCCCCGCTACAGCTGTTCCCGTTCACCAGACCTCACGTCTCGTGTGGAACGGGATGGAATGGCCCATATGTCTCTCCACACCCTCACTGACATTGTCTGCATGGATAACAATGGCCAGGCAACCAACTGTCTACGTCATCAGTCACTCCGTGGGCCTGGTTCACTTCTCCGACGACTTAGCCGAGACCGGAAAACGAGCGCAGCAGTTTGAATGTCGATCAAGTCCCACAAACGAAAAAAAAAACTGCTAAAACATATAGCAGATCTGAAAAGAGAGCCTTCTGATTGGCTGGAATCCTTGCAAAATGCTTTGCAAAAAAACCTTGAAAAAAAGGATGTGCTACATTTTTTGGAGTAGTGATAGACTTAACAACCCCTGGTCCTTCTCAGAGCTAAGGATTGTTTTCCCTTGTGGTCAAGTCACAAAACAGAAGTGGGAGAGAATACTTGAAAGTCAGGTAATTCCAAGTCCCAAACTCTGCCAAAAGGGCACTCAACTTGCAGGCTTCAGCATATCTAAAATGACTACTGAGCATGCACGAGCAAAGGTACGTGAGTCATCTGCAAAATTAAACTGTGAAACACTGCTAAGATGTTTGAGTACCCTTATTGTTGATGGAAATGTTTGATGGTTAAACTGTGCCGAGTCAATAAAAATAAACATCCGCATAAACACCTGGCATGAATTTTCTAAAGCTTATAATAATGTCTAAATAATACCAACACTTGTTACAACCACATGTTTTTTTATTAAAAGTATGTTGTACAAATAATACCAATGAAATCGATTCTTGGAATAAACTCGTACATGTTTGGAACGGTCTCTACTGGAATTTTACGCCAATTTTAACTCAATTTTATTCGTTTGGACTTGTAAATTCGATATTTTAAAATTAATGCACTGACGCAAGCGCTTTAAAGCGTAAAAATGCCATTGAATCATTGAGGGTAACACTACAATAATATAATTAAGGTAAACATAATATGTTTAAGGGGAAGAATTGATTTAAATTTTTTCATTATTTATCTATGGCATAGCTTTTTCTTCTATACATATAATGTTCATTTTGCGGGTGTCTCATGTGGTTGAGGTTTTGCTGCCACCAATCAAAATGATTGATTTCTTACATAAAATCAATAAGACGTTAATTTGAAAAAAAGCTATGCTCTAGCTGGATAATTATCCATGATTTCCAATGAAAATATAAAGTTTTAACTCGTATAATTGCTAACTTCGTCATAAAATATAAATTCACAAAAAAAAATATATATATATTCGTCGCCAGTGTGGCCAGATAGCAATCCTTTAATTCGTTACGACTAGGAAATTTATTTTTCAGTCTCCATTCTATTATTCTTAATTTCATATTACGATAATAAATGTTTGCTAGAGTGGATCAACTTTCCAGAGAATTTGGATTATGGGCAACATGTTGTTTCTGGAACACCAGGAAGAGCTTTTGGTAAATATTTGATCTATTGGTTACATAGAATGTTATGCATGATACTGTCAATTTTTTAAGGCTATAAACCCATAAGGGTAAAAACATATAGTGCTATCAGCGATTAAATAATCGCTTCATTCTAGAATGAATCTGGGATGATTCTGGAATGATTCTGGAATCAATGATTGCAATCGAACATTTTTTTTTCGATACCATTCAAAACTCATTAAAATCAAGAATGATTCTAGTAAAGCGAAACTCGTTTGTGGCCTGGATTCATGCTAGAATCATATGTGATGCTCTATTCTTTGATGCACCGCTATACTATGTGCGGTTACATCGCGAAACACAGCTATGTCTTTAGGAATCATTCTAGAATGAAGCAATTCTTTAATCGCTGATAGCACTATGTTTTTAACCTAACAGTTTCCAAAATTAAATAAAAAAATAATTTAGAAAAAAAGGCTTATTCTGGTATGCAACCCTCTTAAACGATGCAAACGTATAAATCCATATTTTTTTTAAAACAAAATACATCCTTTATCTAGAGACATACATTTTTCTATAAAACCTCGTTATCTTCAAACATAAACCTAGCTCATTTCCACCCCCACCCCCGTGCCAAACTGAATTTACTTGTGCTAGAAGATTTCTGAATTAAGACATTCCCAATGCATCCGCAAAAAAGAAATTCAATTTAATCACATGCAGTTGTATGACGATGTCAATTTCTCTCCATTCGTATAAATGTTAATTGCACATTGGATGAGCACTTTCAATTGGAGACACACGTGAATGGCCCGCAGTGGTAATTATACGAACATACAATGGGCCTACAGCTATTCCGTAGAACAATTTTTCTCCTCTTATTAAGTCGAGTTATATATGTATGTCGTGGTGAATTGGGAATCATGGTGCCTTTGTACGATTCTTAAATTCCGAATAAAATCCACCATCGAATGCGCGTTCGCGACATGCATGCACTTACACATCCAATGGCCATTATCATGGAAAACTATCAATTTTGCTGCAAAGAATACACGATTTCTAGAGCAAATAAAGAAGCTAGGTCACATCACCTCAAATAAGCTTTCTACAAATGTCCGCACACAAAAAAAAGACTGAATAACACTTGGTCTCTTGGCAACCTTCTACGAGGGAAGGTCATAAAGTTATTACAATCAACATGAAATATCAATCGCATTGGCGAAACTTTGGTGTCGGAGCAAAGCCACATTGCTGCCATTGATGGTGATACAAAAAGACCTCCAAGGAATTTCCGTAAATCGCCACCAGAGCACTAATAGCAAGATAGCACAGCACATTGGCAAAGCTGAGGTGACCACTGTGGTGTCGTCTTCGATGCTGATCTGGTTGCTCTGGAAGTGTCGCCGCCACATAGCGACTGTCTCATATGATGGGACATTGTCCCTGTAAACGGCCACCAACTCACCTTGAATCTCCATGGCATTGTTCCCCTTCAAATGCAGGAACCTTATCACAGCTCTTAACTTTGCCAATGTTCTGCGACATCTTGCTATCGGTGCTCTGGCGGCGATTTACAGAAATTCCTTGGAGGTTTTTTTGAATCACAATCAATGGCAGGAATGTGGCTTTGCTCTGACATCAAAGTTTTGCTAATGCGATTGATATTTCATGTTGATTGTAATAATTTTATGACCTTCGCTCGTACATTGGTCAATGCGAAAACCATGCAGGTATAAGTACATGTACAGAGTTCGTACAGGTCCTTGAAAGTCCTTAAAGTGATTACTTTTGCTTGGATGAATTTTAAGGCCTTGAAAAGTATTTACTTTTTTCATCAGTCAAAGTGCTTAAAAAGTCTTTAGTTTTGGAAATTCTGATGATTAGATATACAAGTTCATTTGATATTTTCAGTTTTAAAAATAGGGTTTTTATCTGTTGCAAGTTTTTTTCTATTTTAACATTGTTTTTGATTGGCATTGTGGAATACATGACTTGCCAAAAGACCGGCATTTGGTTCGTTTATAATTTATTATTAATATTTTATAATTTGTATTTAGGGAAAGTACATGGGTATGTGTGGGTTGGTTGTGTAATCACTGATCTCATATTAATTATCCTGATTACAAAATGGCACCCCTCCTCTTTCATCAAAACCATTCCTCAAATATTTTTACAGTGCCCTTAAAAAGTCCTTACTTTTTTAGCTTGAAAACCTGTACGAACCCATCTAACTCAAAGAAAAGCTGTAAATCATCTGGATGTTCAAAATCAACAACATGTTCTTGTGCCATTTTCTTTTTACTTTTCGATGCTTGGCAAAGGTACATTTGCAAGATTTAACAATAAAACTGAGTTCTTAATGAATAATGCATGGTTGCTTTTCACCACGCGCAGTTTGGCGTATTGCAAAAAAAAAGTAACAGTAAGCCTGTATAAGTACTATCAGAATAAACAGTGTTGGATATTATCACAACTCTTAATTAATTAATTCCTAAGAAATATGCTAAGTCTCAATGTATAAGTTTTTTTATTTTTTTATCATTGCTCTTATTCAACTTCACGTTTATTCTTCAGATTCTCTGGGATTGTTCTTTTAAATATTGATTTTTTTCCCTCTTTCGTTTTCAAGAATTTCCTAGAAAAAATAGTACCATACTGTAGATAACTGTGATTAAAATATAATATTTCAGCATTTTTCCACATGTGCTGTTTTGACAGGGAATGAGCACAACAGCTGATATCTAATTAGTGAAATAAATATTCAACCATTTTCTTGGATGCATGCCCTACATATGTATGCTTGTACGGTATTGTTGTGAATGACACCGATTTAATGCAAAAATCAAAAAAGTCATTGCAATTTTCTGGAGACTAGAATAAGGCATGCTAAAGGTCAAATCACACTACAGGCTGCCGTTACTGCTGGGGCTGGCATTGCCGTTCCCGGATCGCCAATCACACTAGTAAATTTTTAGCTTAAATTTTTAAAAAACCTACAGCAGCAACCAATCATTGTGTATTCTCTTCTTAAAATAGCATCCTTACCGCCCTTTGACTTGGTCTTTGTTCAAACCTGCATGTGTAGGTCAATCCACTGAATCCAGTGAAAGGGCACAAGATGTCAACTATCAACTAAATCTTTAAAAAGGCAAATATTAATGAAAACTGAGCTGTAACTGAGTCTGTAGGACTTTTTAAAGTTTGTTATAAACGACATCAAAAGATTCGAAACAGACAGACAAATACAAACGCATACAAGCAAGCACCGCACAAGTCAAGTTAAATAAAAGGTTTTAAATGAGTTAATAAATAGTATGAAAAAACGAAAAAAAAAGAAAGCATGATCGAGAGCGTATACTCACATCTTGTAATTTAAAATTAATAAAAATAGTAATTCAAAACTGAAAACAAGAACATTCGCTTTTTAAACTTATTTGTTATACTGAATTACTAGCTGTTATTGAGGGAGTTGACTGCATACATTAATGTGCATCTGTTGTTGTAGCCTAGGATTAGTCCTATAACAAAGTTTTCAGACTCATTTCATTGTTAAGCTTATTAAAACTGCGGTCGATTAATGGACAGTAGCTTGTAATTTAGGGATTTCAAATATCGTGATGAAAGCGGAAATGCTAGAAAAGACTACATAGTAGTTTGGGAACTAATTGAGACTTATTATGGTTTCCAACTCGGTACACGTCTGTGCAACTATTGTTGCAGGGACATGTGTATTGAAAAGAATGACAATATACGAGGATTTATCAGCATTTGGAAGATTAAAATCGCTTTATCTGCCATGGTCACATTCAGTTAAAAAAATCTTTAGAGCAGTTCAATGCATGAATTCACAGGTTTTGCGCTTTACATATTGTCGGATCGGAGTATGCCCTCGCCCTTCATCACCTTCATGTAGTCCTTGACGTGTCCGGTGACCTGCGACTTCGATTTGCATAGCTTCACCACCGTAAACTTGGTGAAGTCGTCGATAAGCGTCAGGAAGTAGAAGTTCTCAACGTATAATGTCACCAGCATCGGTCCACATAAGTCGGTATGAACTAGATCAAGAGGCTGAGTAGTTGTAGTCTTGCATAGCAGAAACGATAGGTAAGTTGTTCCATAAAATTGATCTGTGCCGACTGTGAATTATTGCTATACTTCCAAGTAGTGCGCTACCCTACATAACTTAGATGTAATGTAAAGGCGTGAAAGTATAACCGAAAAATACACTTTTTATTTCAAGGAGATATATTAACGCCAACATGTTCTATGGGCATTTATACATGGCATACCTCCAACTACAAACCCTGTAAATTTGTCTGCTGACCTTTGGTACACCATGTATATACATAAAATTTACAGCACAGACACTCCTGTCAGTATACATAAATTTTCTACATGTACATGTATATCCTTGCACACTTAAAGGATAAAAATACGGCTAGCACCTTATTCAGGTTTCCTCTATATGTGTGGCAGACTCAATGAGTCTAGACGCGGACTGTACAATTTGGAAAATTAGAATCAAAAACCATTTTGACGCTATATACAAAGGCCCATTTCAATCCCCAGAGGAGAAATCCCTGCATGTATGTAAGGATATCTACAAAAATTGTATCGATATTTATGGATATCCATTTTACCTTGACCCATTATTATGATATCCACACAAATTTAAGTCATTGTTATGTAAGGATATCTACAAAAATTGTATCGATATTTATGGATATCCATTTTACCTTGATTCATTATTATGATATCCACACAAATTTAAGTCATTGTCATGGATATCCATAGTAATTTCGTCCATTTACATGGATTTACATGGATAAAAACAATAAAAAAACACAAAAATCGCTGTATCTCCGTTATTTATTGCTCGATTTACATGAAATTTGTTTTGGTGTACTCGGAATAATGTATACTTTATCATTGTTCAGTAAAATTATTAAAATCTTCAAAAGATCGATTTTTATTTATTTTTCGATGAATAAAAAATCGAGTTTTTAACTTTTCGAAACTTTTACTTCCCAATATTAAAGTAGATATTGTTCTGAGTACACCACAACAAATTTGACGAAAAACGAGCTATAAATAACGGAGATATAGCAATTTTTATGTTTTTTAAATCATTTTATCGACCCAGGTGGCGCCACCG
>JAQGCC010001439.1:0-23782 GCA_034698905.1 Xestoiulus laeticollis | reverse complement strand
GACAGTGTGGCCACCTGCCGCCATTGAGCGCAGTTTTTACGGACGGACATAATTTTCCCGTCCACACTTTTTTCGGTTGGTGAGAATCAGGCATAAAGGAAACCTGCCAATCCCTCTTAATTTACCACAAATGCTCCACAACGTTTTCCAAAAAGGACCACAGTACGAACATGCACTACACGCACAAAAAGGGTCCATCATTTGATATTTACATGTAAACCCCCATATAAGTTTAAGATGCAATTTTAATTTTTAGGGTACTTGCACCTATCTGATTTAGCCTATACTCCATCACAGAGCGTTTCTTCCACGCTATTAAGACTGTAGAGCGTCTTCCAATCTAATCAAATCCATAACAGAATTACATTATATCAAGAGGACTTTTCATAATTCGCCATTCCGGAGCAGAAATGTCAAGGGGGGATTCAGTTGCTTGATGGGGTGTGACGCTGTTATCGCCATTTGTAGCAAATAAATGACATTATGTGAGTGCTGTAAGGCAGGATCCCGAAAGACGTTCCACGACGTCAATTTCTGCTCTTTGTGCTAATACTAACGTAGGTGGTTAAATTAATTATCGCGGAAATAACGCTCAAATTGCACAGAAACCTACTAAGAGCTGTCCAATGGCAAATACACATTACTGAATGGGTTGGTGTCATGTGCCGAAGGGCACTAGAGCTTCCATTCAAAGGGGCCAATACTAATCATTTCAGCTACAAATATGGATCATTAAAACAAAACAACTATAAACAACCAAGTTTGTTATGAATCTACATAGTCATGTGTTGCTTTGGAAATATTTCCAGGCAACACTTCCACTGCATCACAACTGTGCAAATGGATTCCATAATTTATTTAATTCAATGCTTTATTGTGTTTGAAATATATATCTCAGTAGTCACTGCAAATGCAATTAATTAACACAGTTGAATTGAAAACGAAAATGTATTTCCTCAATTTATTGTAGTCGAAATTTATTCCCCAAAAAAAAAACCTACATGCACTTTGCATGAATAAGCATTAACGTTTTGGAGATTAAACTAATGTATAATGGCAATTTTTTTCTCCAAAGAATTACTCAATATTACCTTTGGCATATTAGTAATTTAATGTACATTTAATAAAATATTGACTTTCTAAGAATGTATTTCTTCCGGCTTTATTTTATAATAAGAAACAACATTAATGGCTAAATGTAGAAAAAAAAAAGTCGACTGAATCCTGTGTGTAAAAAGGCAATTTGCATTTTTATAATAAACAGTGGGTCACGAATAAACCCCGGGACAGCGATCCTTGATTTTAAATAAACCCCGGGGGGGATAGTATTCGATTATTTACGGTATACGTGCAATTAAATAATTGCATAAGTAGGTATTTCCTTTTGGGTAAAAAATGAGTAAAAACAAATACCAATTTTTACTAAAATTATGTTAAAACCTTTAAAGGGGAATTTTCTACTTTTAGCAATAATTAAAAGCTATCGATTATTTAAAGTATACGTGCAATTAAATAATTGCATAAGTAGACATTTCCTTTTGGGTAAAAAACGAGTAAAAACAGATACCAATTTTTACTAAAATTATGTTAAAATCTTTAAAGGGGAATTTTCAACTTTTAGCAATAATTAAAAGCTGGCTCTGTGTAAAGGAAATGAAATTTTTCGGTTGAATTTTCTTGACTTCTACCTGCCTATTCGAGAACAAATCAATTTCCCTGACTTTTCCTGCAGGGTGTGATGGAAGATAATTTCTGAACAGAAAGATCCCATGGAATACTTTTTTTAAAAAATCCAAAAGGAGCGTACTGGTATAAGTTTATACCTCAAGTTTTATCGGCAGTTCTCCATTGTATTTTTTTTTTTCACGTAATCCTTAAAATTCTCACAGCATTGATATTTTCATATGAAATCCTACTGGATCGTAAAAAAATCCCTTAAAATCAGCAAAGGTCGTTTTCGTCAAAAGGAAGATGTCAACCAGATATGCGAAGTGAACGTGAATGGAATAAATAAAGCCGAATGAAAATTTATAGTACATTTATTCTTTCTACAAACTGAAAAGAAAACATCGCGTGTTCCCTTTCTACGAATTTGCAGACAGGTGAAAGGCCAATGAAACGTCAAAAACGATATGAAAAAGCATAACATCATGGTGCCCTGTCATTGGCTAGCCTGTCAAGCCCGACCTTTAATTCAAAAAAAGTGGTATATAAAGAATATTTTCTAGGTCGGTCATTGTCCGTTCACTGAATCGACCCATTGAAGACCCAGAATTCAAAACTCGAAGCAAGCATGCACGATAGTCTAGCTTGCATTGAATTTCCTTCGATGCAAAATCCATTCACCCATATGGTTTCTTCCCTAAAAGCCAGGTCTACAGGGAATCGTTGAGTAAATACATTTCTCCTTTTGCAAATTTGTCAAACAGAAAAAAAAAACCACATGTATAAGTGAAATTAGAGCTTTTATCGATTTCGTAGCATTTTACATTTTATTGACATTAATTTCGACCTAGATGTGAAATTAAAACCTAAACTTGGTTGGCCTAACAAGATAAAGGGTTAGAATTGGTGTCCTTTTTGTAAAACTAAATTTCAAGTTAGTAGATTATCAACAATTTCTCAAAACTTTTCAAAAACCCTTTTATTAACTACAAAACCATATACATGTAGTTAGTGGCAAAGATTTTATTCTGCTGAAGAGGCCCCCAAAATGATAACATCAAAGTAAATTATAAGAACTGATGTTCTTCCTTGCAAAAGCAAAATTTCAAGTTATCCAATTTCAAGCTTGTAGTCCATATCAACAATTTCTCAAAACTTTTCAAAAACTTGAATTTCAAAAAACATTTCAAAAAAGAGGGCCCCAAAATAATAAGATTAATTCAACGATTTTACGTTATATAAAATTAGGGTAATAATAACCAAAATTCAAGATTTGAAAAAAAAATGGTAAAAACGTCAAAGTGGATATCAGAATTAGTATATTGGTGCCCTTCATTGCAAAAAATAAGCTTTCTTGACAAAATTTTAAATTGTGATTTGTAGATTATTACAATTTCTCAACTTTTCAACTTTCCATGGTTAGTTACCTAGCTTTTGTTTTCTCTTGAAGGGTACCCCAGAAAAGAAAATTAAATGTTTTTCCATTATATAGAATTTGTGTAATGATAGACCATGTAGACTCTAGCCCAAAACTCTAGCTTGCAAATTATAGCATATACTCAAACATGTGGATAAAAATACCAAAGTGGATGTCAAATTGATCCCAATGGTCTTTTACCTTCCCAAGTGAAAAATCGTAAGTGGTCTCATAGAGAAAAACTGATAATAATAGGATTATGCAATATGCTAATGAGATTAGTGAGACTTTGAGAGACTACCAACATGATACCCTAATATATCAAATGGATTTTATTCTATGGGACTATGACACAATTAAGTCTCTTAATAATAAGATTTTGTGTTTATTATGAGATTCCACTCTATTAAGAACATAGTGTAAGTAGCAAGATTAATAATTTTCAATTGGGATAACAATATTTAATAAATTTTTTGTGAGCAGAGCAGCACTTAAAAGTGCAATCTCAGACAAAACTCAAGTGGCAAAAAAAAAATCGATGGAGCTGTATACGTCATAAACCAAAAAATGCAACGTTCAATTGGAATTTTTGCAATTTTTCAATCAAAATCGCCCAAAAGAATGCTAGCAAAAAAAAATCATATCGTGGAAATCAGCCCTGCACCAAACTGAAAAGATGATCTCAAGTGCCAACGCCCTCTCAATCCAGAATTGCCCCTGAGCATTTAAGCCCAGATTTAAGTCCATTCCCCAGGGATGAATGAAAATGGGAATAAGCAATTTACCAACAAGTGTTAACGAACCAACAAACACTCAATTAAGCGACAATATAAAATATAAAAAGATACCTTACCTCTTCGCAATACTGTAGCATTCGACGAGTACTCTCCAATGACTATAAAACGAAGAAAACATACAAGTATTATATTGTTATTCAATCTATACATGATGAGAAAAATATGGATCTTTTTTTAGCATTGTTAATTAAGTGCACACTGAAAAGCATTGTTGTTATTTTTAAAACAACGTATCCAATTCTCGAACACTATTTTCAGCAATGGATAAAATCCCAATTTGCTGTAGTTAGAACGAGTATTATATGGAAAACTTGCATACGCTCGTAAATAGTCGCCAAATGACAATGTAAACACGAATGGGTCATGTTAGCCAATTTGCCACGGTTTTATATCAATACTTAAAATCAAATTCCCTGACTTGTTTTAATTGCCACTGATGGCAGGTCTCAACGACCTGCTTAATTGGCCATTAAACGTAAAGTCACACGGTAAATTTATGAATGGCTAAATTAATTATGTTGCAAATTGTTCTAACAATGTAAACCGTTGAGTATAACAACGATGGTTTTACCACATTTCCAAGAACCCCATTTTTTATTTAGTTACAATTTATTATTCATTAGGGGTGCTTATCTTATCAACGATATAAGATACGTTTTCGATTAGTTGACGGAGGCTTGAGTGGGCTGCTCTGAACTTGTGATATTCAGTATAGTGGCGCCAATGAGTATGTTCTAATGGCGCTTCAACTATTAGCATTAATTTCAACTGTAATGATGGGTAATTGGCAGACACGTTGTGATATGTGTCGGTCATAACAGGAAATTGGCTCCTCTCAGCCTCTGTATCTACTAACTTAGCCGAATGTGGATAAAAAAGCGCTTAGATTAGTAACGTGAGCACCCTTAATATAGGCTATCCTCAAATTCCTGATGACCCTGATTTCCCGGAATAGCTTTTCCGATAATAATAGGCAATATGTATGTTAAAATTCATCAAATTTGTCACATTTTCATGGATTATTTGTTTCTGATGTCTGTGCATACATGTACATGAGAGTTACCATATCTTTGACATATATTTAACAACTCTTTGATCCAACTTTTAAAAAATCAGTCAACCTGTTTATCACACTGCATTACGTCTTATATGCAAATTAACTATAGCACTGTCATCAGGATTTGTCTACGTAGACTGCCCCAAAGAGTTTCAAACTTAAATCCTTGCTATATAGGTTTGACTTATTCTACGTCCACTAACAGATACATGTATTTCCAACTCTTAAATCCTCACATTTTCAACAATTTTACGTTTGTCAATAAACCGTTTTCCCCATCATCCCTCTTTTGTATTCCATCGTCATACTTATGTGACTGACAGCATCTTGAGCGCATTAAAAATCATGCAGTATGGTGGGGGTGAAGGGGTTCAACTTTTCCACCCTAATTACCATAATTCAAGAGGCATATCAACCCTCAGCCTCGTGAAAAACAGATTTCGCTAACAAAATCACAATGCATTGCAAAAGGGATAAACAAGAGTATAAAAGGAGGACGTCTTGGTTTGTAGATTCCAGAGCATCTTACGAGAGATGTGTGCAAACGAATTATTCGAATAAACATTCAAATTCAGCTTTCTGCAAACAGACTGAAAAGCCCCACGAATGGCAAAGATCAATATAAAAAAAATAAAGCAAGCAATCCTCCAATAAACATTGAAATCCGTGAATGGGAGCACCATGTGGCTACGCGTAGATACGACGGGTTGAGCGTACTAGAAAGCTATAGCAATTAATCATCGTATATTGGTGGTACCACCGTTTCCTATACGTCATTGTTAAAGAGTAGATTAGTTTGTTTACTCAACATTCGTATAAATATTGTTTACAATCTGTGCTGGAAACCGATATTATGCGCGTCGGTGCATGGGTAGGGTAGATTAGGCTGTCATTGTTGCATATCGCATGCGTTATAGTGAAACAATGATTTCGTGCTATCAATGCATGCATGCCGTGTATGAAGGGTTAAAATGATGTGGGAGAATAAAAAAAAAAGCCTCGTGTCATGGTGCAAAAATAAGCTTCAATGGATTCGATTTGTTTACGGGAATTCTGTTCTGAATGCTTATAGTGTGGCCCACTGTTAGACGGTTTGCAGAACATGATTAATGGCTGTTTGGTGGTACTGGTAAACACTCGATAATTTGGTTATAATCTGGGCAATGAAGATTGATAATGTCTCCCCTAGATCTCATCGTTATGAAAAAGAATCTCATTGCCCAAGTCTGTTTAATTTAAGAAAAAATACGCGCAAAATATTTACGATCACTCTAACAAAAAAAGTTATCACAATACACTCTAAAAAAAATCTCACAATAAGGTGTTCCAGAATTCCAGAATTTCTAATGGTGTTAAGTTACCAAATGGTATTTGATCCAGAAAAGGAATACTTTGCATTTCGAAGTACCTTTAAAAGTACTTTTAACGGTATACGTGCATAGCAGATTAAATTAAAAAGGTGTTCCTGAACATCTTTATTGATACCAAATTAAAGGTGCTCAGAAACAATTTAGAACATAAAGGCGTTTCAAAAAATGTGTAATATTTGTGACCTATTTATAACATCTTTATTGGTATTTTCTTTTCTTAGAGTGTAGGTGTTCGGAAATACCTTAAGGTTTTTCAGAATTTTTTAGGGTATTTTTTAAAGTTCCCAAATGGTATTTTTATCAAAAAAAAATAGCAAATTCGATTAAAAAATTGTTGGTTGTTTGGTGCCAAATTGAAGGTGCGCAGAAACACTTTAGCACATAAAGGTGCTTCATGCTACAAAATAGGTGTTCTATTGGGTGTCGCAAACGCCTTTTTTAGGGTGCTGTTACGGGCATGTTTAAAATTATTTCATCTAAAACGCTATGAAAAAAAGCGAGATTTAGTAAGTAAATAACCCAATTTTATTTCTTTGGGGCACAAATTATCGCCTTCTAAACCCTAATTTAGATGCAAAACGTCATGTCTTAGGGTTTCATCAGCAGAAGTCCATACTCTGCATTTTGAACAATTAAGTATACAAGAAGACTTTACATGCTCCAGTATAGTCAGAGAAATCCATACAACATGTAATACCTTACGTTCATTATAAATTTTTAATAAAATAAAACGGAGAACTGTATTGTGTAATTTTTTAAACATAAATATCCAACAAATGTATTCGTAAAATTCGTGGACAGTATATATTTTTTGTGACATTGATAAACTGCGAAAAGCTGAGCATTCTCATCAGGTCAAATCACCATAATTAAAAACAAAACATGATTGCTATTAGAAAAAAAAAGTTATAGCTGCAGTCTATTCTTTTAAACATTTTATAAAAAAAATCGTAATTAGAAATTATTGAGGTTTTTATGGAATGGTTTTGTTTTCGGAAAAAGTGACTTAAGAAGATCGGGTTCAATAAAGCCATTTAGGTTTTAGGCTGTCCCAAATGTATACTTGTATAGGATACAAGATAATAATTGAAAACAGCCTCATTTTGAAAATCGCGAGCTTGTCAGTATAGCAATTTCTCTCTCTCCATTACATTCTACCACATTTGATTTACTGAAAGGCCATAAATAAAACTTAGTTCTGCCTTGCGCTTTTGAACGGCTAACTCCATGCATTTCCTGGATTTCTGAGATAATATGCTAAATTCTTCCAAACGGCCTGTAAATGTCTACATTATTTGCGAATGCAAGATACGTTAACTATACTTGCACATGTATCTCATAATACACCCATAACGACTATAGAATCACTAAAGTATGGAGCATTAAACCTTTCAATCTTATAATAATATTACATTTAATGTACGTTGCAGAAAAAAACGAATTGAAACTGGCATGTACAATAATACTTTAATGTCTTCCCCACTCACATGTACGAAGCTGTAGTCTACAAAATACTATAAAACCTGGTAACATGACCACCTCTGCATACTGACCACTTAAATAAATTGTGTTTAATGCAAAACATGCATGGTTTCCTTTTTAAAAATTCTCTGCATACAATTCTTCTGAATACAATGATCCACTCTGTCATCTTTAGCAAGTTTTACTGTAGTAAAGTTGGTGGAAGTTAATTTATAACAACCTGCAAAGTTGATAGTCTATTAAAAATAGGGTTTTTACCTTACATGTATATGTACATTATGTAATACTTACATAAACACGCAAAATTATCATGATCGCGTTTTTGAAATGACCAAAATCATGTCAAAGTTAGCCTACTAATGTCATAATTAACATCACAAGACAATATGCTTAAGCATATATCAGACCATTTTAATTAAATTTCACAATGCTCTGTTATTTTGCAAGTATTTCAAGAGAAAATTTTTAACACATTCCCTTATCGCAAGCATTTAATATCATATAAAAAACTCGACAACTTACGCCAATAAGGATGTTTTCGATGCGATTTTTGATATGTCCATTGAGGATCGTATGATCCAGGATGAATTCCTGCTTCTGTATATCCATTTTGAAAAAGTAGCAAGAGTCGATAGAAAAAAAAAAAACGTGTCAAGATGTATAAAAAACAGTCTTCTAAAAGGTCCCTCTTTATGACTTGTCAGGCAACCGGAGAGTAAAACTGTAGAATGTGGACGCGGTTGAATATACGTGTATACAAATGTGTAGCAAACTCCCTTTTGTATATTCCCGAAGAATAATTTTTCTTTATCACAAAATTTCAAACTTGGTTACAAAGAAGTAGCAGTTTACAACAAAAAAAAACCACTGGGTTTGGTTTCATCAAATTCCGATATACCGTTCAAAAAAATAGTAGCGTTGGAAGTGGATGTGCGTCTGGAATCGGGACGGAGTCGTATATGAAAAAATCTGTAAAAACTTCTTGTTCGTCTATTCGCAAAGTTCAGTTGGAACCCAAGAAGTGCCGAATCGATAAATCGACATAAACCTCGCGATATCGTAACGTTTTCGCATTCTGCTCTGGGGCAGGTGTTCACTTCTCAGGTCTTCAGGATTCGTATACTTGTATATGTCCCTCGTGTTGGCAAGGGGTTCAGGGTAATACGCTCACTGCACCACGGTCCGTCGGAAGTTGGCGTCTTGGAAGAATCTTGAAAAATCTTGAGAGCATCCTCCGAGGCAGCTCGACTCCCCACCACTACCTTGTGAAAAGGCGCCTTGTGCGTTCAGGGAAAAAAAATATATATAACTGACGTTGGTGGAAATGTTCGCGTACGTGTTGTTCCCGTCTCCGTAATGCACTCCTGATGTGAAGTCGGCGGGTATACTCTCGGGTGGCCCAGATTCCCGACATTCAACGCGTCGACAAACGCCGGCCCTTCGTTGCCTAGCAACGGACACATAACACACGCTGGGCGCCACCTGGTGGAAGGAAGGGGCCTCGGCACTGATTTCTCCCCCAGCAGCTACGATATAGGCGGTTGAAGGGGTCACCGCATCGTAGAGATGTCTAGACGTTCTGGGTCAATTAGCTTTACTCCACCCTTGCAGCACATCACCATCAGGTGGCATATGCCAACCTTTAGCACGGCATTGGACATGGTCATGTTGGGAATGGCATGCTAAAGACTCATGCAATATAATAAAACATGCAATAACTTATTCTCAAAACTCCATAGCAGCACCCTCCGGCGACCTTTGACCAGGCACTTTGAACACGTGGTGTGAAATTATGGTCTCTTGGAAATGCCATGCTAAAATCGCATACACTGCAAGAGGGCGCTGAATGGGAATAAGGAATAACTAGCTTAATATGGGAATGGCATATTTTAAACTCGTGTATCACTGAAGGTAAAATATGCAATAACTTATCCTCAAAACTCCTTAGCATGACCCTCTGACGACCTTTGACCAGGTGGTATAAAATTATGGTCACCTTGGAAATGCCATACTAAAATCGCATACATTGCAAGAGGGCGCTGAATGGGAATAATGAATAAGTAACCAAATAGAAATGCTGCAATTTTTGTAAAATTTTACAAATTTTGTCCTCCACGCATACCTTATAACACATCAGAACTTGGATAAAGGCGCCACCTCTGCATAGTGACCACTTTTCATAAATTGGTTTTAGTGCACGTTTTCTCAATGTTATGCCACTCTCTGTATAGTGACCACCTGCATTCAATAACCCACTTTGCCATTTTTTTGTATGGTCATCTTTAGCAGGTTTTACTGTATAAGGTTTTTTTGTTTCTTTGTCGATTACTAAAGGTAGGTGATGACCCGACCCTAGAATATAATATTACATTATCTCGGCTTTATATACTTGGAAGCATGAGCCGCAAAGTACGTTTGATAATGTTCGAAAACCCAACATGAAATCCAAACCATTGTTGTGGTAATGATGTATTCAACTACAATATCAATTTTTAGCACCAATAAATGCGTATGAATATTTGCTATCATTTCAGGCACTATTGATGGAAACCCTTTGGAATAGTTTGGAATAGTGGTGAGGGTGATGCACCACTTTCCACGGTAATTGAAACTCCTTTGCTAGAAATCTGCTTTCTGCTTTTTTGAATCATTCCAAAACATAAATAAATAATAAATCAGATTGGTTAAACTTAATTCTGGTTTTATTTTCCATTCCTTAGAGTTAATCAATTATTTACCAGGGCATGAGGTTCCATAAGATATCCACGACGTAAAGTGCCGCTACAAAGAACGGCATAATGGCAGGTGGGAATGCAACTATGCAAATTTGAAAGCTCAAGGGAAAAAAATATATTTCATTTCCCTGGGAAATAAAGTGGGAATGGATGTGGAAAACAGAACTGATTGGGCTATTTTATTTGCCAGATGTCTTGCCACAATAGGCATATTCGATTGAAACATGCAGTTGCAACAGCATTGGGACAATAGTAGATGATTGTTTCTGTATTTCCTTCCTTTGTGAAATTGACGTTAAGATGATGGCAAACTTGCTACGATAGACGTTTTGCGTATCTTCTTGTAAATATCTTACAGAGTACACGAGAAAAACGACCTCTGAAAAGCATGAAATCAAGACTTTAAATGTCTCGTTTTTTGAAAGAAGGAATCTTAAAACAACTGTGCGTATGATGCAAAACCCTGCAGTTGTTCCTAATGAAATTCTTTTCATTATAAGTACACATATACAGTGAAACCTGTCAGATTGAACACCTTTATAAAGCGAACATCTCCCCCTAACTTGAACACTTTTGGCTGGTCCCGGACAGCTTCCATAGAAATAACATAAGGACAGACCTCGATACAATGAACGCCTGTATACTTTGTACATTGAACACTTTTTTAGTCCCCAGGATGGGTCTAACCTCTCTACATAATACACTTGAAAATTAAGTTCCCAATTAAGCAACTAGAAGGCACTTTACAACAATCATAGGAAATTACATTATTTAGCCTGTAGTTATTTTTGGTACTGGTAGCCAATTGCAAATCATAGTACATGTGTACATGTACATATGTATCAAGCAAGATGAGCGAACGAAGCTACATGGAATTGACATTGGATAGAAAAAAAGATGTTATCCATGCAATTGAGATGGGAAAATCTGTAAGGACTTTAGCAAAAGAATTTGGTGTTTCTGTGGGATCATCAATGATCGAAACAAAAAACAACAGTCTATTACAGATTTCTTTAAAAAAAAACCCTAAAATAATGATTTATGTGCATGCACTGAAAGTATTGTGTGCATAATTGTGTGTATTCAATTGTATACAATACATGTACAATAAACATAGTTCATTGGAGACTGTCTTTTCATAGCAAACCTCCTTACAGTGAACACCTGTCTAATGCGAACACTTTTGACTGGTCCCATGGGTGTTCAATGTAGACAGGTTTCACTGTATCAACAAATGCGCCAATATGCTTTCTCGTGAAAATAACTTAACAAAACTGCCTAAAAGATGTGCAGCACTGTGTAAATTGCGTACTATACAGCCCATCAGTTAATGAGTCGTCACCCTAATAAGCTGCCCCTAAATATTGGCAATCACTGACAACACCTAAGCAAGGTTAGATTGCCAACGTTTGAAACTCAAGGGGCTGAAGCCAACGATTAAACGTTTTCAAAAATATTCGTACATAAAAACGTTAGCAATGTAAACTTAAATATAAGTCCCTGAATTAAAGAGGAAAGTAATGTGTACAGTGGCAAATGCAGAAGCGGTTTAAAAATTCGTTTAGTGCAAATGTAGCTGCCTCTTTTCGTTGGCAATCACTGACAACACCAAAGCAATGCTAGATTGCCAACGTTTAAAACTCAAGGGGCTGATGCCAATGATGGCGTTTTAAAAACCTATTCGTGTATAAAAACGCTAGCATCGTAAACATAAATATATGTCCCTGAATAAAAGGAGCGTTTTAAAACTTCGTTTAGTGTAAACAAATAGCTACCCCTGTACGTTGGCAATCACTAAAAACGTCACAGCAATGCCAGATTACCAACTCTAGAATCTCCAGGGGCTGATGCCACTTTTTTCAAATAGATAAAAACTACAATTAAAAGCTACAAAATTACACATTGAAATTATAAAAGTGAATATCTGTGACTTTAATCACTCTAACTGTACGGGATCGTATACTCCATTGATTACAATTCGCAAAGTGTTATGCAAACACACCCATTTCCATGGCTGCGTTATCAAATGGTCAATATTATGCTATACGTGCACATTTTTGAACATTCACTTTTTAAAAAAATCAGTTTTTGCAGTTTTTGGAAAACAATCAACTTGCACCAGGCATTCTAAACTAAAACGTTTATCATAGACAGTTTGTGATAAACAAGCTTCAATAACAGTTGCCCTTTTTGGACCCTAGGATTGCCTTTGCACAAAGTATAATGAAATTATAAAGCATGAAATTATCAAAAGTTAAATAAGCTATTCGGCATCCAAGATATTTGAAATCGAAAGTCAGGAGACCAAAAGATATGTAGAGTAAGAAGCTGCGCAAAGTGCGCAACTAATTATCTGAGACGCCTTTCATCTAAGTGTTTTTGTTTCTTACAACATCGTTTTAATATCTCCCACGGCCGCCATTACTCAAGTTCAATGTCGTAATTTCAAGATAATTTTACGAAAGCAAATACAGAGAGAATAATCTAATAAAGTAATGCAGCTCTACCTACACTAGCCAATAAAAAAATCGCTTAGATGGAAAAGTGACCGGAAGTATCCGTAATGTCCGTATACTAACGAATAAGTTTTTCCGCAACTAGAAATAAATAATAAAACAGGGATTTTTCTTCCGGTAACCAAGTCCCTTTCTATATATAATCAAATAATAGCATTTGTAAAGGAACTTAGCAACGTCTAACAGATTAATCTGAAATACAAGCTAGATCTCAGAGCGAGAGCTAAATGCAAGTCATAGGTGTAGCCAATTACTTAGCTTCCATATATTTTTACTACAAAATATATTGGCGAAATTGGCTAAAAACAGGAACAGATATTGATAAAGTCATCATGTATATGTACTGAGAAAAAAACCAAAAAAGTTAAAAGACTAAAATTGCTCAAATAAATAATCCCGAATAAGCGCGGCAATGACGTTATCTCCAGTATGCCGTTATGGAAAAATTATTCAAACTCCATCACTTGACACCAGATAAATTAAGTAATAGCTTGGCTTAAATTCCAAAGCCCAGCCATTCTAATCGCAATTTGCAATGCCTAAAATTTTTATAGCTTTACATATGCCAAGTATGTGATGCGTAACTGTGATGCTGGAATTAAATAGGCCTACATGTAATATCGACACGCGTTTAGCTTCACCCATTTCAACCAAAATGTTTCATCCTATTTGCTCATTACTACCGAAATTTATTGCAATTTTAGTCAAATTCGGCTAAGTTCGTAGTGATGGAGGCTGAGAGCTAGGAGTCAATTTCTTGTTTGACCAACACAACACGTCTGCCAACACTTATCATTACATATGAAGTAAAAGCCATTAGATGAAGCGCCATTACAACATAATCATAGGATCCACAATGCATGATATCACAAGTTTGGCCAGCCCACTCAAGCACAGTATAGGAACCAGTATGTTCACTAGAGAACTTCTTGAGTAGCAAAATAAAGCATAAGTGAAGCGCGTATAGCGGCCGCCATTTTGGAATACAAGAAGAGGCGCCATCTTAAGAGTCATACTTTGCCCGATTTGAACGAATAATATTTGTGTTACAGTTAATTTTAATTTAACATCCTCGAACGTATGATCATAGTATAAAGACTTTTTAGTAGAAGACTAACCCCCCTTACCACAGTTGCACAAATAACGCTGCTTGAGACCAAGCTTCGTATCAAGTCCTGGGATTGCATAAATATAGTTACATCTGAGCACCAGATCAAGGTTGGGCAATGAGGTGCCTTGAGCAGCAGTTTTAAAAATGGCGGAATAAGACAAATTTCACGTGCACCATGTTACCAGATTACAATTCTCACTTTTCCCTACCAATCGTTGCTGTCGAGATACGGATATTGATTGGGAATTCTGTGATATTTTCGATTTTTCATGCCTGGAGCTCCATCTTCGATAAGATGTCGACAATTTGGCAACTGTGGTACCGAATTAGCTCAAATTTCGAGCTTCGTCACAACGGAACAGAAGCTTAAGGTGGGAAACTGTGGTACTACCTGTTCCGCTACTTCGCCATGCAAATAGTGTGTTGCGAGCACTTCGGCAATATAGTCGGCCACCCAAACTTCAAAGGTGCCGACAAGAGTTCCTATACTATGACTCAAGCCTTCGTCAACTAAGCAAAAACTTATCTTAGTGTGGCTAAGTTTACCCACCGTGTGAGCACCTATATTTTTGCACTTATAAATCTCAGGACTTGATAATAATTCCCAATATAAGATTTACTTTGAAGTTAAGATAACCCTATTAGGTCATGCGATTCGTTAGAAGACTATAAACGCATATACCCACAAGTAAAACCAACTTACATCTGACTCAGATGTTGGCTAAAAATCCCCGCTGGTAAAAATAACATTTCACTAAAATTATGAAAATTCTATATTTCATCGAAATCTTTAAGAATGTATACTAAATGGGTCGATATGCTTCAAGGAGATGAGAAAACAACGATAAATCACCAGAATTGCTTGGGGAGCCGAAAAAAATATATGAAAATATTAAACGCAATCACAAATTAATTTAAGGTAAGTTTCTTAAACTAATTAAAAATTTCAGCAAAAATCATTTTTTCTGTAAATCTAGATGAATTAAGTTTCGATGCTTCGTTGGCCCTTCGTCAGAACCCATTATGTTTAGTAAAACACCACAACTGCAGGGCTGAATGAATTATAATCCTACCTTGGGAAAGGAAGTTTTGCAAATGCATTCATTTTCTTAAAACAGAAACGCAGATTCATCAAGAAAATTGTTCCCATTACGGGGATAAACCTTAGGACTACATTTAGGTAAAGTCACTTAAACTGCTTCACATGCCAGCTTTTTATTTAAAATGATGAATTATTAAATAATGGCAAGTTGTCGTCGCCTAAAATGGTGCCTAACAAATAAAAAGGTAGCAAATTTAATAAGCATACCTAGTCGTGAGGTTGGGAAAATGCTTCTATCTTGTGAGAAAAAAGCAACTTTCAGATATTCGCATTATAATTCGATAAAACTAAGTGTTTTTTTGTAAATTTCAATCCTCTGAATTTTATGTTATTTTAAGGATTTTGTGCAGTTGGCTTTCGCCACCAACTTATTACCGAAAACCACACTGCTGCCACAAATACTGTGGCGTTTAACTGAACAGCATTTGGTGACTTGGAATGTCTTATGGGTAAAAACATGCTGAAGCAGGGATCCTAACATGGATAAGAGGATGGAGAATAGCAAGGAAACACATGTGATCACTCTATGCACCCGCACTATATATGCAATTTGCTTCCAATATGTGCTGGTGCATTAACTATAATCACAGGTATGTTTCCTTGCCATTCTCCATCCTCTTATCCATGATATTATCTATGCCTCAGCATGTTTTTATCCTAAAATGACATGATCATAGAATGAGTTAAGAGTACTATGGCCTATTCAATTGAGGGATTGCGCAGTTTTCCTTTATTCTTAACGAGAACGATAAGCACACAATTACGCCTGCGCATCAATAAAATATGCACCATAAAAGTCGTTATGTTCCTAAAAGACGTTGTGGTACCACGTTAAACTAATGAAATTGTTGTCTGCCCTCAACCACAAACCCGTCAACGTCATCAACACGCATGCGCATTGGCAAAAAAAAAAGCAGTGCTGCCAATGTCACCAAGATTAAAGGAACCTTCAAAAAGATGGCTAGAATGTCTCAAGGAATACCATGCTGAAGGTACTTGCTATTATGGTAAACTAAGTTGATATTATGCAATAGCCACCATTTACCATGCCTTGCTCATACACACGACAGACAAGGTTCCTCCTTGAAAGGTGGTCTCCAGAACCGCGTTATAGCAAAGTTACCAGTGTACTTTTAAAGAGTAGGACCCAAACAACGAAATGCCCTCAAGGTATCTGATTACAAGATATCCAACTGGCAACAAGTTGCATCAACAAAATTGCGCAAACACGCCATATCCCCCAATCGCGTTTTGGAATTAGAAACGAAAAGTAAACTTGGAGCTAACCTAGATCTAATGAACGAGTTTCTGCAGCCGGGACCTCGATTCAGCTTGGCTTACAAAAGAAGACGAGATTGAAGGACAAAATTCGAATACAAAAAAAAAAAAAGTATATCTGCAGTATGTTTACGCAGGTATCCACGATATGGATGTGGTACGCCCACGCTATTCAATCGCCCACGCCGCACTCCAGGCGCTTCTGCGTAATACTTTCTGCATCGGTGCCTATGGCAACAGGTATGTAGAGAAACCCGGGCATTTTTCGCATCTGGGGCTCGCTTCTAGTTCAAGATCCAGCTTACAGTGACCCACATAGGGCCCACTCGTGAACAAGACAGATATGACATCATAATAATAATATAATAACAAGGTTGGATGGACGTAGCCCACACGTTTTGGACAGTAACGAGGACGGTAGCAACACGTGAAACCAATATATCCCCGACGCTAAATCCACCAATCATCGAATGACGTTGGGAACTGGAGAAACCTCCGAATATAGAAACCGAAATGATCCCAGCAAGCTCGTTTTAGATCATAAAAAGCATCCGTTTACGTACGAGGTGCCTGTTGCATTGCAGATCACTCAAAGTGTCATCATTATGCATCGGGTGTCTCCGAAGGGATTAGAGGGATTGCGCAGGTTTCCTTAATTCTTGACGACATTAGCAACACGGGTTTTTTTGCCAACGCGCATGCGTGGGGACGACGTTAATGGGTATGTGGTTGAGGGCAGACGACAATTTCATTAGAGGTATATTGTACAAGATTACTTTAATCTTGACGACATTGGCAGCACTGGTTTTTTTGCCAATGCGCATGCTTGGGGACGACGATAATGGGTTTGTGGTTGAGTGCAGACGACAATTTCATTAGAGGTAATAGAGGGATTTGCACGCCTTCCTTAGTGCTAACCACACTGACAGCACTGTACGTTTTTCCAATGCGTTCTCGTTAAGGTAAATCAGTTGACGGGGCATTAAGGGATCGAGGCGTGGACAATCCCTCTATTGTTACGTTTACTTTAATTTTGACGACATTGACAGCACTATTATTTTGACAATGCGCATGCGTGGGGACGACGTTAATGGGTTTGTGGTTGAGGGCGAGACGACAATTTCATTAGAGGTATTGTTCAAGATTACTTTAATCTTGACGACAATGGCAGCACTGGTTTTTTTTTTTCGCCAATGCGCATGCGTGGGGACGACGTTAATGGGTTTGTGGTTGAGGGGAGACGACAATTTCATTAGTTTACTGTGATACCACGACGACTTTTACGACGCATAACTTATTGATGCGCATGCGTAATAGCGTGTTTATCGTTTTACGTTAAGATGGAAAGGAAACCTGCTCAATCCCTCTATTATCCTGTCCTCCCCATAACAAAACTACCCTAACTCATCCAAGCTTGTTTTTTTAAAGTATCCAAAACAGTTATTCAGGCCAGTTGACCCCCGAAATGTGAAAATTAAAGAATATTTGGTTGATGAAAGTTAGGATGAAGTATATTTATTGTAATAATGTACCGGCCATGAAGATTGAGATTATGACTGGACTATAAGGGTTCAATATGGCACCTCTCAATCACAGAACGAAATATGTCTATTAAAGATACAAGTATATGCATACTTTGACACGACATTGACCATATCTGTCTTAGGCTGGCTTTGCAGCAAAAGATAATCTCTAGCATGCAACAACCAGTAGCAGGGACCATAAAATAAATATTCTTATAATTCATATAACACAAGTGTCTTAGAATTTACAACTTAATTAAGGAAGCTGGCTGAAGGTCTTAATTGGCTAGACGTTAACAGCTGTAATTAATTGTTAAGCCGCTTAACTTACACTTGATGAAACTAGGCTGTGCATATCTTATGCAATTTATGATGGCTATATTCCCACTTGTTCGCGCTTCGAGACGTTCACAACAATCTACAGACTTTATAAACGAATGAATTTTCAAAATGGTACTTTGACATTTCCGGTCTAGTGCGAGATTTACGAGTTTATACAAAATGAAAAAAAATGCAGTTGCATTAGAATGATATTTTTTAAAAAAATTGCTCGGATATATGGGTTTACCTCTTATTCAATTTCGTGTAAAGAAGACTCGGGGGAGAAACCGATCAGAAAACTATAGCTATTATATAGTAAGATGGTACAACCAATTCTTCTTATAGACTCGATCTGATGGGGACAATCCCAAAAGACACAGTACATGTAATGCATGTATTTCCACAGTTGCAAACAAATTTAGTACTGTCGATCATCTCAACCTAATATTTTAAATTCCATTGCGCATGCCCATAGATTGTGCTAAATCCAAAACAAGCATTATGGTAATAATTTTTAGTTTGACGTTAGAGGGATTGCGCAGGTGCGCCGTTAAATACTTACAGGGTTGCCACCGATATTTCAAAACCGTCTTGCCCGACTTTACCTGACTTTTAGCATCACAATCACAAATTTTGCATGACTTTGCCTGACTAAAACAATAGAATTGCCTGACTTTACCTGACCTGAAAATGGAATTTTTGTAACTTATACTGTACATTACTAGGTGATCTGAAAAAAACTAATGTACATTTTATACAAATGATCAAAATAAAAGCAAACATTTATTGCATTTAAGTATTAAACTTGAAAATGGTACAGAGTATTTTCACTTTAACAATGACATTTTTTCGTACTGTAGTTTCTGAATTTTTTACCTTACTTTGCCTGACTTAATTGAGCTCAATTTGCTTGACTTTGCCTGACTTGAGCTCAATTTGCTTGACTTTGCCTGATTTTTTGATTAAGGGCCAAGTAATTTTAGTAACATTAACGGTAAATATATACAGCAATATTTTAACAAGGTTCCATATTGAACCTTTTGTAAAATAAATAAAAAATAAAAACAATATGAACAACAATTATAGATGTGTTCATAGAAAGCAAAATAGCTATTCTTAAATACTAGCAACTACATTTACTCTCTACAGTCAAAAATGAGTGCAAAACAAAATGCGCCATTGAGAATCCTTAATGCGCTTTATAAGTATAGTATAGAACACATACAAAGGTTCAACAAAGCTTCAGCCAGTGTAGTGTATGAATAACCCATTCTAAAAAAAATACAGATAAAACCGCCATGCTTGGTTCACAAAGATGGCCACACTTTATATGCTCCAGTACGTGTCCCCAAAGGAGATCAATGTCATAATCCAAGGTTCTTTAAGCAGCTCATGTAAAAACCGCATTGTGACAATCATAAAAAAACCCGATTCTTGGATTACATAGATCGGCAGTAAAAAAGTTAAAAATAAATGTGCCTCAATGGTAAATAACATTATCAGATATGAGAACACTACGTCGTTCAGGGAGCAAATATAGGATCCTATTTTATCAAACATCCCTCGCTCCGAAACCCAAAAGGGCCTGGAAAATAGCGATTATAATTTCAATTGCTCCCAGTGTGCAGAGGCGTGGGTGGAAAGTGTTCCAGCGCAAAACACTTTTTCCAATTTCGTTCAGGCAATTCAGGATTACAGTGCGTTTAATTGAAGTTGCCACGCTTGTTGGATGAAGGCGACGCTCGTGAAAAACTACATAATGAACGCAAAACTAATACATTTTCGATATACTTCCATATACTTCCAACGTCATTTTTTTCTATCCTCATGCATCCATGTCGTCTAAAAATAGAGTAGCAATTTTTTTTTAAACGAGATACCAAAAACAAATATTTCAATCAGATACGATCACGTTGGAAACAATATGTGACATCATTAAATTTTGACGAAAGCTTCTTTATCTCAAAAGTATAGTATAGATTTGTTTCCACGATCCTTTCTGAGGCCTACGCTTTTAGTTATAATGGCCCGAGTTCATGCTTAAGTAGGAGTCATAACGAAAGATTTGTGCAGCTATAAGACAAGAGAATATATAAAAATTGAAAATTGTAGGAGTAGTTCTCAAGTAGGATGAGAAATTTTATTTATGCAATTTGTAACGAGCATATGTGATTGTGCAACAAGTGCCTAGATAAGCAATTGTCTTATTTGTTCGGAAAATGGATTCTTGTCACGTGTGCATTCATTCTACGTTGAAGAATGTGCCCCAGGCCACACTAGGCTGAAAACGCGCGTTTGAAAAGCCTCAAACAAGGCTTTTAATTAAAAAAGAATTTTTGCACGAGATGTGCAAATTTTATAATTCTAGAATTTAAATTAAATTCTATGCCCTGTTTGAGGCTAGCCAAGCGCGCGTTTCCAGCCTTGTGTGGCCTGGGGCTAAGGGAATTGAAATCAACATCTTATAGTTTTCACATAAGATACTCATCACGATTTCTCACGTTCACGTTTAAATGTCCTCGAAGCTTGCCTTTCTTCACGTACACGTAAACGTGAACTATTTTACATGCAGGCAGGCACAAATTGCAATTCGAAACTGTCGATTACGTCGATATACTCTAGTATATTCGCTGCAGGACAATTAAATTTCAAGTATGCTCGAAGGTTTACAATTTTCAATGACTATCTTACAACCAATTAAAGCCATATTTTTCCAAAGAGGCAGCTCTGTAGCATACCTTTTACATCAGTGCAGTCTTGGAAATCCGATCCTGCGATAATACGACACTCTTCTGACTGAATTGTTTTTTCTTATACCACGGCTTAAGTTTCTGGCAGTTGAGCTATAAATCATCCTTTGTTTGTTTATTGTGTGTTTAATGTTACAAAATAAACAAGCATTACAGATTTTAAGCCAAACGATATTTAATAGGCGAGTACACAAAACCAATAATTGTTCATAGTACATGATCCGCAATCTGTTATGCTAATCCGACGTTTATCGATAATCCGACGATGCTTGGTCCCATATGATGGCAGATTATCAAATTATTATATTTCCCCACAATGAATGGTACTTTTCTACATGTACATTACATATAGATTACAAAAAAAATATTAAAGTTATACATGTATATACACATATAGTCTACTAAATAGGAAAATTTTATACCATTGTTAATGTACTGTGAAAAATAGGGGGCGAAATCAGTTCTTATAGATATAGAGACTCGGTGTATGACATTAGAGAGATTGAGCACGCCTCCCTTAATGTCCCGTCAACTGATTTACCTTAACGAGAACGCATTGGAATAACATACAGTGCTGTCAATGTGGTTAGCATTAAGGGAGCATTAAGGGAGGCGTGCTCAATCCCTCTAATATCTATACACATGACTACAACAAAAAACCATAAAAAAATTTAAATACATGTAATATATCTAATAAAAATGTAATTATTAGAACTAATTTAATTCACTGTAATCGCATTGCAATTGTAACCTGGAGGCCATTCAAAATGTTGCTTTACCTGTAAACGTAATGTATACACGTTAAAATATTATTTTAAGGATCGCCTTAGGGGATGATTATAGGTCAAACTACATTAACATGCATCTCCTCTAAAACGGTATTTTCACAATCATCATAAATCACACTTGCAGTGGATGGAATATATTTAAATCTGCCCACATCACATTTATCCAAAACCCCTGACCTTTATTTATTTTTGTATTGGCCAAGACTAGAACATAAAGTAAATGTTTAAAAAAACTTATTATAAATGTACAACGCATGTTAATATTTATTGTAAATATTCACAGGAACACTTTAATGCTAAAAAAACTGGTCGTACTATTTCCCCAAAATAAAGCACAGCTAATCGTTAAATATATAAAAATTGATAATCCTATTTTATATTCATGTCATGGATACGAGTATAAAATAATAGTATATGAACAAAAGCGAATAAACGCATACATGTACATGTAAATACTTATGTAACTACTTATTGACTGTGATATACAATGCTAAACAAATTCTAAAATATGTATGGGTTTTTCTATTTTAAGTTCTATGAGCGCTGTATATTCCTTCTAAACCTAATCTGCATTAAAGGCCAAACAGTCAATCGAGGATTTAAAAGCAATGCGACAAGCAGGAAAACTACCGACTGCCCCTTTTTTCAAGGAAATCCAAATTATAACTTTTTAGCCGTATCACTTAGGATAAAATGTCATATTAAGAAAACGAAGAGAATGGTCTGTTTATATGAAATCACCTATTGAGTCTTCATTTGCAATTATTTAAAGTTATTACAATGTTTTAAGAGTACATAGAAATACCAAATGGGAGCTACACTGCAATAGTTTTCTGCACTGCAGTGAAGCTTTTGGTTCCTTAATGGGGATCTGAACTGCATGTTTTGCTATGGGGAAATTTTAAAACCTACTTTTAAAAAAACTACTTGTTATAATACAAAAATAAAAATTGAGTATTTTTGTAGCTACTGCATGATCAAAATTTATAATTTTCCTATTTATAGGGAATTTTTTCAAAATTAAAAATTAAAATACTTATCATTTTTTTAGAATACACACCGTGCGAGTATCTGCTGCCACCTAGTGTCGTATTTAAGTTTTTAATTTTTTAAAAATTCCCTATAAATGGGAAGATTATGAAATTTTGATCATGCAGTAGCTACAAAAATACTGCATTTGCGTCAATTTTTATTTTTGTATTATAACAAGTAGTTTTTTTAAAAGTAGGTTTTAAAATGTCCCCTTAACAAAGCATGCAGTTCAGATCCCCCTTAAGCGCCTACATTTTTACATGCAAGTCGCTTTACAGCACTGCAACACTGTACTGCAACGTAGCTACCACTTGGCGTGTCCCTCTATTCTTAAAAAAACATTGTAACAACAATTTTCATACAAGCAGGCCTTATTATTCCTATTCCAATTTCGACATTGTCCTAAGATACACTTAGGACTTGCGTTCACATAGTTTCACTAGTCTCATTAGCATGTTTCATTAATTTTATTCTCTATATGAGACCGCTGGAAATTTTTCACTTGGGAGTAATATGAAGCTATCAAGTTTAGCATGGAAACCAATGGACAAAGTTATCACAACATTAAAAGATACATGAGGGTCCTTCAAGCGAACGCTGTTAAGCACAAGCGTAATTAGATGCGCGCATGAACAACGCATGCGCACATCAAATTGCAGCGCTCTCGTGAAGAAGCCTATCCTACGATCGGTTTCTAAGTGAGTTTGATAAGCAATTAATAAGTATGATAAAATGAAAGAAGAAATTCAGAGTGACAACTAAGGGTGCGTTCACATGGTCAGATTTTTGTCTGCCAGATTCCCAACACCAACTGTCTGGAAGATTTGTATGGGAAACT
>JAQGCC010001438.1:0-23794 GCA_034698905.1 Xestoiulus laeticollis | reverse complement strand
TAATGCCCCGTCAACTGATTTACCTTAACGAGAACGCATTGGAAAAACATACAGTGCTGTCAATGTGGTTAGCATTAGGAGAGCATTAAGGGAGGCGTGCTCAATCCCTCTATTATTTTGTTGAATTTTAACCCAACGTTTTTAGTGTGTAGCCAAGGACTATCATCTCCATTATTCCTAACGAGCTTCTGAAGATTTAGACTGGGTAACTAATTCCACATCAACAGCCAAGCTCCACATATAGCACATGCTCCCCCCAAAAAAAAGCAACACCAGCAAAAGACACAAACACAATAAAGCCGTTGTATATTAAATTCTACACATGCAAATACCTGAATGAATGACATCTTTGTTGTCATCTCGGCAACACTCATTGTAATCCAATTTGCATTGCAGCGCGCAAATGGTATGCTCGATTGAAAACATGTCTTCTTGGTGGTGGTGCTGGTGTGAGAGATTATTATGCAGAAGAATTGAAAATGTCCGTGACACAGCCAAAAAAACCTTGATTGTCGTCTTCCCAACTTCCCATCACATGTGGCATGAACACTAGAGTACGACTGTCAACTGAGCGATGTCGAAACGTTATGTCGAAGGCGACAGGGATCATGCGTCTCTACAACTCTCGTTCAAATGGCTTATATCCCCCACATGCAAAGTGAACTTGGTAAACATGCAAATAAATTCCAGTAAAACAGAACAGAATTCCTCGACCTGACTGCTCCACTACGGACGAACGTTCGCTTTAACCGAATAATCGTTTAGGGTGAAAAGGAAAACGCTCATTCTGGCACGTTTCCTTATTGATGATAAACAAAGTCAGTCATTGGCAAAGAGCTCTTTTATCGCTGTCAGCACGCCATCCAATGCCAGGCCACGCAGACTGCCAAGGCGGCCATCTTGATTAGATTTTTGAAGGACGTCCACGTTAGGACACACCTTCTCAGGGGCGACTGCGACTACTAATCGCATATTTTAGGCAACAACAAAACACTAAACAGGACATAAAACAACCGATAAAGCTCAGCACGGGTCACATTATGCTTTTCTTCTCGCCTTCTTGCACACGAATGCATTGCATGGCTATAAGAAAACACTGGCGGGAAGTTTGCCAAGAAGCTCTGAAAAATCTTGTTATTACCAGTCAGAAGACGAAACGATTGCTGTGCAACAAATGAAGAGAGGACATGGAGGCTATCAAATAGCCTGCCATTGGCCGCAAAGACCTTGGTGCGAGCAATTTAAAAAAAAACAAAAAAAAAAAAACGAATACATGCATTATGTGTGAGACAGCTAAAAGTTTTTACGACTCTACCGGACAGGTTGCAAGACTCATGTAGTGATCCTATAGCTATTTGACAGAGTCCTGGTGGAATAATGTTTCAGGAAGTTGCCAAAAACCTCCCAAGTAGCATTCGATTATTGGACCTAGCTTGGCCGAATATTGGAGCAATATTGTTTAAATTGGCAACTGAATTGGCCAATAATACCTACATTGGATTGATAGTGGTCCAAACTTACAGGTTGCAAGACTCATGTCGTGAACCTATAGTTATATCATGACAGAGTCCTGGTGGAATAATGTTCCAGGAAGTTGCCAAAAACCTCCCAAGTAGCACTGAATATTGGACCTCGCATGGCCGAATATTGCAGCAATATTGGTTAAATTGGCCAATGAAATCTATATTGGACTGATAGTTGTATAAGCTTACTAGGCAATACTGGGCCAATATTGCTCTTATATTGCATTCAATAGTGGGCCTATATTGGCCCAATTAATTTGCCATTGTTGGTTCCGTTACATATCGATAACAAATGAGGACCAATACTGGGCCTAAATCTATACCAATATACATGTAGGTACATTTATTGTAACCAATTAAATATATTGGCAATTATGGCAAAATGTTAACATTGCAATATTGTGCCCGCAATATTGAAAAATTCGTTTTGCCTATAATTGGTCAATATTGAGTGCTACTTGGGCTGAGTCCTCTATGGAGTCTTTGAACCACTTGAGAACAACTTGTAGAGTATAGCAATATGCATTTCTCTTTTATATTGTATGTATTAATCTGCTGTATAACACTAGGTTAATCCACCTTTGCACTGACATGTACAAGCATATAGGTAAGGGAAAAAAAGAGACAAGGTTAACCTATAATTAATAGAAAGGGTTAACCTCAGATTAATATTCTAGAATAAGATGGAGGTCGATTTGTTTTCTATATGGTTAAACAATGGCTCCATAACCCTTGGTTATTTTATCAAGGGTGCAGCACCTACAGCTAACCTGGAGTTATATTTTAACCCTAGGTTAGTAAACCTTAGATTTTCCCCTTAATTGGTGCAACCGTCCCCTATAGAGACTATATTTTTTCCTATAGGAAAAAAGCACCAAGGGCAAGTACAGAAACTGTCTTCTGAAATGGCTTCGGTCACAAATTCTGTCTTAGACGAAATAAAAATCGAACATATATTCTTTGCATCTTTTGGTATACTTGAACACATGCGTGAGTGGCACCATTTCAGTGGATTAATATCTAATTTCAAGCAAGCGGCTGTTTTGACGTGGTTGAAATTTATAAGTTGAATGCCCCCAGTCATATTATAGCGCTTCACTTACATCGTTCAGTGGTCGTATATTAATGGCGCTTCATTTAAATGCTGTGCACCTTCTGATCTGCTGATGACATCGGATTCTTTGCCCTGCTTAAATTGAGTGGGCTAACATTTTATTCCCTTGGTTATGCGCATGCTCATATCTATCTTACCAAGAATTTGACTCATAGAATTCGTGACCAGGATAACGAAATATTCTAAGTAAAACATGGACATAATCCTTCGAATCTCCTAAATAAACAGCAAATTCAGGTCTGTGCTTTCTTACCCCAGAAGCACCCATTTTTGCAAATCTGCAAAAGCCATTGAGGCACTTACTGGAAATGCTTTTGGTATTGCATTTTCCAAGAAGAACTTATGTTGCCCATTTTGCGTGGCCAATTTGGAAATGACGTGCAAAAGACACATACACAACTAAGGGTTCTGAGTATATGGCTAATCGAAGATTAATTTGTAATAAAAAAAATGTATAGAAATGTTGACTATGTCAGTATCCAACCATCTTATTATTGATCATTGATTTTTTCTGTGCAAGCAGGGCAGCAGGTCAGGTTCATGCACACAGCCGCAAGAAATGTCAAGAAAACTATATTTAGTCCATGTGCAATCAATTTATACTGCAATGTCTCCTGTTGTAAATCCACCCTATATAATAAAGCAGTGCTTTGTGGAAGAAGTTATTAACGCCGTGTTTTGATATTAAAAGAGCAGCCTGCAGTGCCAAGATATTTTCATTATACGTCAGATATTTTCGGACGAAGTTTGATGCAAAGCATGCACGTAGTCACATTTCACAACATGTGAACGTATGATGATTAAGCTTAATGCTTGATGAATTTTCAACAGTTGTTTATGTGCACAATATGTTTTGCTCTTGTCAGTAAATTCAGTTTTGATTGCTTTATCTATAAAATAGCTTAGGGGAGCCTCAAGAGGTTTCAAGAATATTTTATTTAAAATCCAAGCACAATAATTAAACGCTAACAACACCTGGAGATATTATTCTAGTATAGTTGCAAGATTATACAAGACCAATTTATACATAAACGTATCAGAACTAACTGTAAGTCGTAAGTCATTATTTCAACCTGACAGCACCATCTCTGTTAAAACTCTTTAATTATAAGCCTACATCCTTTGATGCAATATAAACTTCCTCATCTGCATGACTAGAAATGATATCTATGGTAGGAGTAATGGATGAAGTAATTATAAGTCTTACAAATGGAATACATGTACCATGCAAAGTTAAAACAATACCAGTTTGAAAAACCTATTTACCTGCATGAAATGAATAGAAATTTACCTAATTATTCAGCAGCAGATAAGGTGTCACCGGTTTAATAGACACAATCTTATGTTTGTCCTGTCAAACACAAGCCTAGCACAGCAAAACTAGTTCTCCACCTTTTGTTTTTCCTAATACATTAATTTGCTAAAACCAGAAGATCTGAAGTCATGAGTCATGATTTGAAGCCATTTCATATTGGCAGTGCATGGTGTTAATCGCGCCATCTCTGGGAAATTTCCAACTCAATGATAAAACGATTAATTTGTGTGTCTCCTTAGAGAGGTTAATTACAATGATGGCCTTCAATCAATCTAGTTATATTACAGGATTTTGTCGAATCAAGGACGTTCAAGAGAGCATTTTAGGCGACTTGACATTTTCAACAAGTCTGGCAGAACAAAACTTCCAAAAGTAAGTCCTGTAGCTTTATGGAAGATGTTGTAGAATATACAAATTAGGAACGAGACACTGAAATTGTATGTATTGCTCACTTATATTACTAAAAAGTTAATTGAAATTTTATAACCTGCATTGGAAATGTGGACTGCGCCATGGCTGATAGATTCAGCTGCTCTCCATCGCCAATAAAGAAAAAATAGCCATCCACTACATGTACACATTTCCAAAACTCAATAATCTGATGAATATATATTGCACATTGAATACTGTAACAGTTGTTCCTGCAACCTGCAGCCAATTTGCATTCAATAATAGCCAGCTTAATATAAACTGCCCTTCATGCAAATGCAACCATGAGAAGCCATTCTCACATTGTGGTTTACATTTTTAAGGCTATCAAAAGAGGCTTATATGTTTTCAATATATTGCAAGCTTCTTTCCATTGTACATTTGCAGCAGATTGGCATAAAATATTTACGTCCTCAAAACCTAAATTAGGCCGTCATCTATAAAGCAGTTTCGAGAAACTTCATCTAAAAGTGCTGTTACATTAATTTCCGTTGTAATTTCATTCCTGTAATATCCCCACAACCACGTATAAAAAACATGCAGAAAGAAATGCACTTACTCGGGCTCTGCATTTATTAATTTCACTTAACCTAGTCTTGCAAATCCTGCAAGACCAACCATATAACCTTCAAAATGAAATTTCATGATGCATACTGCAGGTAATAATTTCCAAGTACACAATGTACATGTATTTCTTTTTCATAATTCCGTTGGAAAAGTAACCCATATTAATATGAAAGTGGCTATAATAAGCATCGATATCTAGTCTACAGGGAAACAGCCTGAAGTACATCAAAATGAACAAGTTTTCTTAACAGCCCACTAGATGGCACGTGGCAGACATCGATTTTTATCCAGGCCTGATTATAGGTTTTTTTAGTACCTTACACTATATAATCGTACTCTGCATACATGTGTTACATTTGCTATTTTCATTCTGCATTGCCTCTTCTGATGCACAATCGATATTGTGGATATATGAAATTGGGCTCCGGCACCTGCATAATTTCGACAGTTTGACCTATCTCCATCGTCCTGTAAAAAGATGTACATGTACATGTATCTGCCATGCTCAACAATTTACCGAATTGCAGTTGTCCTGGAGCAAAATGCGTTCCTAAAGAGAAACTTGACTTTTTTTTTTCTTGTAAATTTCAAGTTAGCTGTATGTAGATGCTTAGTAGTCTACAAAACATGGCCACATTTCAGAGAGAAACATCTTATGGATCTTTCATGAAACGGTAGAAGTCTACTTTAGTTAGCTATTGCCATTTTCTAGCCTTCAATTCATGCCTTGATATGAGCTATTACAATTGTATTAGCTCGTGGTGCTAGAGTTTTCTATAGGAAGGATTCTGACCAAACCTAGCCTACGCGAATCGGTTTCCAGGGGTTCTATATTTTTATTTTTTTTTTCAATTCCATTGCTCTTGTCGAGATCTGCATTTGAGGGTAGAAAATAACACAGCCGGCTAAAGTTGACTTTTACCCATGAGAAGCGGCCTATTGATATATACCATGACATTAACACAAATTGTAAGACTTATTTACTTTCTTGCCTTTATCAAAAGCCTTTTTTTTTCTGTAGGCTATAACCAAAATTTAAACATGTAGCATAACTTTATTACTTCAAGTAGTTGGTGGTAATTTTATATACTATACATTTTGGACAGCTGCAACATAACTTTGAAATAGCAATTACTGAACGTCGAATTCAAGGGCATGGTTAGTGATACTGATTAATTAAGTAAAATGTAAACAATAAAATTAAGAATAAATTGTATCATTTTTTCAAAAAGTTCCAGTGTTTTCAACATTTAATATCAAGATTTCCATTACAATGTACACGTACGCAAAAAGTATATTGCTGCAATACTTTGAAAGTTTATCTACCGTAAATTGTTCATAAGTTTACAAAACTATATGAATCTTTCAAGAAGCTATACATGTAGGCCTACATCTGAATACAATGAACGATTTTGATCACAACATTTTTGACTTCCTCACTTTCTTACCTCAATGAATAGCTGTTTTAGCATAACCACAATTCGAACATATCTCATAACTTTGAAATAAAAATGTCTAAACTTCGAATTCAAGGACATATGGTTTAAGATACTAAGTGATTTAGATGTATAAAGTAATAAAATAAAGAGTTGCGGTATCCGTATCTCGTTTTTTTTTCCAAAAGGAGATAGTGGGCGATATCTTACTTGCACATATTAAAGGCCATCCACAACACGTACTGCTCTACAGTTAGCAAGGTGATGTGATTTTTTTGCATATAAACAGTTTTACAGGTAGTGTTAATTAGAAACCTGCTCATGATAGGGTTGCTTAGGTTGGTCTGAATTGTTTAAACCACGCATTCAAAGGGTTAACGTGGACGTCATAAAAGCCATTTTTATGCTCGAATGCATAATGCTTGAAACTGGAGACCATTTATAGTGTCCTTAAGTGGTCCACTTAAACGTAACGCAAAACAATCGAGATAAGGGTTACATGTCTATGAAAAATGCGGAAACAATTATAAAAGCGCAAAAGTCCACTTTTTCTGAATAAACCCTGCGAAACTACGCATTAGGCAACACAATGCATAACGCCATTGTGTCATTTCACCCAAAACGAGCTTGATTTTTTACCCACTTTTACTAGAACGTGACATTTGATGCGGTTTACACAAATTTGCATCCGGTCACAAATCTCCCACTAAATTATAAAGCAATGAACAAACAAACATTTTTTTTAAAGTGTATAAACAGGCACGCATCTCCGTGAAGTCATCAAAATTTTTAAAAAAGCATTACATATAAACAAGATTACTTCAAGGTTATAGTTGCATGCATTGGACGTTAGATGGCGCCCCTTCACGAGGGGTTCTGTAAATGCTTACAACAACAACTTTTTTATCAAATAGTTGACGAAAATACGGGTCATAAAATAGCATTGTGGAGAGAGCAATTTACAATAGTCAACGCCGTGCAAATCAAAAAGATAAATTTGATGATCAAATTAAATTCTTACCATCTTTGACTGCATCGCCACCTGTCCTCCACTTGTGAAAGAATTTGTGTTTGCCTGTAAACAAAGAAAAAAAAACATCAGCATTTATGATTCCAGATCATTGTGAAAACTTTGAATGTAATTTTTAGGGCGAAAATGCTAACGAGGTAATGCAACAGCAATTGAATGTTTGGACATTGAATTAGATCTATAGCCTATGTATTTTAAACGCACATGAATCCAACATGGCTGCCCCTCTACTGCGCATGTTTTTTTTCAATATCATGATGTTTGCAAAAAGGATGTTGATAAAGTCTATACCACACCTGCTTTGAAGTATACTTTATCGTAAAGATATTAAAATCCAATTTCTTTAAAATATTCTCCTTATTGATATTCTGGCGCTATTACCACAAGGGAGCGGGATGTACACATACATGTACAGCTAAAACATCAAATTTTATTGATAGCTGTTGATGCTTTCATATCTTAAAGAACTTGAATTTCAAGACATACAGCGCATTTTGCATCGAAAATCATTACTGTAATCCTAAGCCACATCGATCCAATGAAAAAAAAAAAATACATGTCAAGTGGAATTCCCCTGTAACGATATTCAAGGGACCTTATAGAAATCAGATCTTTATATTCGAACTTCGTTGTATCTGGATTTATGGAAAATAAAGCATAGGTGTACAATTGTACATCAATAATAATGTGCATATACAGTACATGTATGTACACAGAAATAAGTTTAAAATTTATTTACATATATTTATTAAATGTTTTGATTGAAAAAATAATCGTTCAGAATATATTTAATTAAGAGGTTTGGTACAGGATTAATTTTCTGGGAATTAAGAAAAAAAATTTTAACTTTTTTTATAAAAATAAAAAAATATAGTGAACCCGTTTACATGCATCTAAAACTGGAAAAAGTAAAAATATTGTATAAAGCCAACCAATAATGAGAAAGCAACAATAAAGATAGCTGCTAAAAGTTTGAATAGTTTTATACAGTTCATGAATTTCAAAATTTAAACACATATCAGCAGTGCAATATAAACATATAAATGTAATTATTAAATTTGATATAAATTTAATACAAATTACGAACATTTTTTTACTTTTTGAAAGTTAATATGTTTCGTTAGTAAAATATTTTTTTTATAACAAGATAACAGATAAAAATTTGCTATCTTATTTGCAATCCTTTTGTCATTACATTACATGTATCATGCACTTAGAAAATAGGATCTGAGAACATCATTATAGCTATAGGCCAGAGAAAGGACCATTTTTCGTTTCGAAATGAGATCGCTATGTCCTGATAATCGTTATATCCGACATCGTTGCTTCCAAGCAAAATTACTTTACATAAGATAACAGACCAACCGAAAACAATGAACGGAATTAAAGTCCCAAAACAAAAATCCCTTAGGCAATGGATTTCCATTAGGTCCCATTGCTTTCCCCATTGATCTCACTATAAGTTCCATCAGCCCCATTATAGATTTATTAGATTTTGCTATGGGACTGTATGGGAGTTCAATTGTCACTTGGAAACCGCTATACCCGGCATCGTTTAAAGCGAACGGAAAAATTAATGCAATATGTTTAAGCTAGATTTCAATTACTTTGACATAACATCATAAATTAGCATTTCAAGCAGACTGGAACATTTTAAAAAAAGAAACACTAAGAAATGATTTACTTTGGGTTAGGCTACACATGTTCAAATTCATCCTTTGAATTATTCATAGCAGGAGTTACTTGCAAAAAGAAAGTTCACCACTGCAGGTGTATAGTTATATAGCACTTCACATTGCCTTGCCAAAAACATCAACTTTTATGAACGCTGCAAACACAACATCAAATCAGCTCAATGACGTTGTTCAGAAATATTTGCATATTTCCGCTTTATATTCATGGACCACAGTCAAAGGCCTCGGTGAAACGGGGGGGTGGGGTTAATAAAACCATAACAGCCTGCAAAATACGAGGCATTGACGTAGAACATCAGAGTTATTAAATTAAGAACGCATGCCTGCATGCATATAATAATGTAGTTTCATTAATACATGAGGGACCAAGTATAGGGCGCTGGAAGCGTTTTCCACCACATAAGTGTGTACACAGGGGTGTGATTAAACTTTGCAGTCCGTTTTATTAAACCGCTGCTTTATTAAGGTTAATTGGCCACATCATTAATACGACGCTGTGCATGTACACTACACTTCGTCCACTTTATTTTCATTATTGCATTCGCTTTAACACTCTTTCAAATAGCCGTGTTTGCAAAGCCCATCACATCAGAGCCCGGGCATGCAGAAAACCTCATTTTCAATAATCCCGCCAAAAGGTCAAAGGTCCTTCCTGCAAAAGCGGCACGTCCGCCTCTTTCAAGTGTACAATAACAAGGATGGTCGACATGTATACACTTGTATACACAGCGCGATAATAAAGATAATCAAATTGCACCTATGAGAATTTCAACTTTCTATAGGGCGAGTGAATAAAATAAATTGAGGACGAAAACACTATCTACTACATAATTTTTTATCCAACGGTGCCAAACAACGCCTTTCAATGTCATTGCTTTCTTCTGAGACTCGTTATGTCAATGTCAACTTTTCCCTAAAGAAGACTGCTTGTTATATATGAGATGCCCATAGGACTTTAGCCTGAAAAATTCATTAATTTCAATGATGTGTAAAGGCCAAATATCGATCAGGATTCAGGAGCGGTGAATGCCCAGCATGTTGACTTAAACTTTGCGATATTCGATGTTAATGTAAATAAATTACACCATACATCTTAGTGGATGTATTGAATTTGTTAGGTTATTTAGTCTACAACCTAAACAGCATCACTCTGGTGGTGTTAGGGCCTATAGCATGGTATTTCCACAAAGTACGCGCCCAGGCCCTTTTAAATCCAGAAACGGCCATCTTGTAAAATTCGCACACGAGTCATTAAATTCGTTGATATCTTGTATATTCAAACCATAACTTAAACTAAACTATAGCCTTAGAGTAAGAACAGCATAAAGCATGGGTGAACAAGCATAGGAATGAATTCCTGAAATCAGCATTTCGATTGGATACCCAATGGCGGGAATGGTGTACATGCTGCATTCAGATCATGCCATGCTTCATGCTATTTCATGCCCCCAAACTGTTCTTATGCTTATTCATGAAGATGGTGCATGACATCATTATTCAAAATTCGCCATTTTGATGGTTCTACAAGATGGCCGCCTCAGGAGTAAGCGGGCACATCAAAGGCCAATGCATAGCTCCAATTCGGCATTTTGTTTCGAACCTTGTTATTATAATGAAGTGCACCAAGAATCAAAAACAAAACTGATGTAGCATTCATGACGTTGGTGCATAGTATCAATACATGTGTTAGTTTTTGACCCTCTTGGATTTCTGACTCATCTCACAGATAAGGCTAAAACTCTTGATGCAAGCTAGATTGTTTGGGATTGACCTTGGATGGGAAGATGAGATTACTGAAGAACTTAATTTCAAATAAAAAGGTTGGATATTACAACTCCGTCATTTTGCAGGTTTTAACATGGCTGTCTCTGTAGCCTGTGTAGGCCTTTGCGGCACAAGAGGGCGCTGAACGGGAATGCGACTGATTGGAAAAAAATCGAAACTACACCCCCATAAATTCCCATAAAATTACTGTTTAAAAGTAAAAATGGATTATCTGTATCCACCATGCTGTCCATATGCACACACAGATCAGATGCAAGAATGGCTGATGCTAATAGGTCAGCTATAAAGAATGCCAGATCTTTTGATTTGTATGGCAAGCAGACGGTAGATGGTTCTGTGCTCTTCGATCGACTCAATACATCTAAAAAAAAAACTATCTCTCAAAGGGCATGTGCATAATACGGCTTAAAATAGTGAATGCAGGGCAAATCTTGAACGACAATGGACTAAAAATAGTAAATCGAATCAGGTTGAAAATTGCACAGGCTCCCAACACGAAAAAATCCATATTAAACTCATACGCAATAGCCGAAGAGTATTCTTTTGGATTTAAATTAAAGTAATAAACCAAAACCTATATGGAATAAAGAACTATAATATGGATAGTGCGTGGATCTTGGACTGAAAAGTAATGTAGTCTGGAAACATTTGCACGGCATTATGCCAAGAATCAAAACGAGACACAACGTAAATTATCTATAATCCTTTGATGGAAAAAAAAAGAGTATATCATCGCACTCATGACAAGGTTACCATATGCGCATGTGCAGAATTTTCTTATTTGCCAAATACCAAATGTCAATCTGGTTCAAATGTTTGCATTTTTTCCACTTGCTTGCATGTCTACAACACACAAGTTGACGAAAATTTACAAAACACTCCTCGAAATATTGGAAAATTTTTCATCTGAAAATATTTTAGATAGAACATGACTTAAATGAAGCTTTCATCATCTGTTTCTCATTCCATGGCATGCAAAAACAATGCCTCAAATTTCAGAATTGTAGCCTAACAATGCAAAAAAATCTCAACATGGATGCTCAGACAGGGCGTTTATATATAAAGTTGCATCATAGTTGCATACACATTAAAAGCATATAATGGACATTCTAAGAGCACACAAATAGTGTCCGTGCACGGAAAAGACATTGATAAATGTCTTTTAATTTCTCCCATACTTTGCAACGATTACAATATTTATTGAAATACATCTCCATAACGGCCCTTTCGAATAGCATTCTTCACATTTTATTGTTGCACATTATGTATAAGCGCTCTTCATGTGCAAATACCCATTATTGAACGTTCAGAAAAAATAGACCGAGCATTTTTCCTAGCTACTGCCTGAACAAATTGTATTCAGTCCACAATAGTGCATTGACTTGTTTCTGCGCAGTTACCTTTGAGACAGATTCCAACATTTAATTAGAAAATTCCATCAATGATCAAACAGATGGTGTGCCATCTCTTGTGCAACTTTTCCATTGACAATGCACATAATAAAGTAACCATGTTCAATCTACATTAGCAAGAATTTCAAGTCAATTGGAAGGGCCCAAAGGGGAAATCCCATAAAGGGGAGTGACATAGCAGTCATCTTGCTTCCTGTTTTTACCTTAACACTTCTCATACTACCCAGTCAATCACATTAAAGCAAATAACTTATGTGAATCTTGTAGATTGTGCATGTACATGTAGTGTATGATTAACCATCTCAATCCTTCATTTCATTATTTAAATTACATGTACATTTAGTTCAAGTTTCTGGAAAATATTTCTTAAAATGGCACCAGTTTAATAAAAAAAAGTACAAATCTAAGGATAAAATTTAGCTTTTGAAGTACATGTATTTGGAACAAACATGGAAAGAAAAACAGCTGAAAAGTTTCAAGTTAGCAAGAACAGTGTGAACATTTAAAAAAATGAAATAGAAGAACCTGAACAGATTAAAATTGATACATTTTTGTATTTCATTGCCTTTCACTTGCCATTTTTTGTGTGGTCACTTTTAGCAGGTTTTGCTGTACAGTACGACTTCTTTCAAACGAATTTTAAAGAAATGAATAAACGTGATCAACTTTGGATTAGATTACATGTAACTTAAACGATCACATGAGCTACATGTAGGAATTTAATTTCTGTGTAATTAAACTTCTTGCATTAAGTCCATTGGTAATTTGATGGTGTTGAATATAGAAACGTAAACACTTCATGTCTTTCATCATCATCATCATATCATCATGCATGAAAAAGAATACTAGTGTTACACGATTTACGTTATAACGCCTATAGAGCGTATTAACTGCCATGACCTAGAATCAGATCACGTGGTTTTCACTTGTCATAACAGTTGAACTGCCATAAAAGTTGAACCACCGATAAAGTTGTGATGGCAATGAGTCTCCTGCTGGATCTACATGTACATCACAAACAGATTTTGATAAAATTTGACAAACATAATGGAAATGCTCCAAGTGTGGAGGCATTCCTATCACCAAAACGACCTTCTGCATTAATTCAAGAATGATGTCATAACGTTGCTTATATTCAAGCTAGTGAAACAGTCACCTTCACCATACAACTTTTGTTATACCATGCATAACATGTAGTGTAGTCCTTTGCCATTCCCAACAGCAAGCATAAATTTCACATTGCATGCGTCCTGCATGCACACAACTGCTTTTTTCCAAAACACAATCAGTTTAAATATCCGCAAACGATTTTCCAAACAATTAGAATTTGTTGCAATTGTCTGATCCCATCGAACCAAACAAGCCGGGCAAAAACAACGTGTGGCATAATGTTCTTGCTTGCATACATGTACATGTATATCCATCATCGACAGTGTCCCATAAACGACAATAAAAATGTCTCCCATTTATCGTATCAAGGTCAGAAAGATCAGCTTCATCAAAGCCTCATTAATTCGTTGCATCATGTAGAATTGCCAGCCAGGGTCATGTGTGCATATAGTAATCAACAGCTTTCAATGTCAATGATGTCAAACAGCTTATTGGGCAATCTATCCGATGTCAGCCAGTTCTGGATTGCTCCACAAAAAAAAAAATCTTAATCAGGATTATTATGTGCAAGCAAACAACAACAAAATAAAAGCAAAAGTCGGACAGACTGATCCTCACAAAGATTATTGACTTTCTGTTTTTTTTTTTTTCTAGAAGTGCAGGCCATCTTCTTGGTGTGAATTAGCCATGTTTCCAGACTTCTTGTCTCCCCACAACAGATTATTTGGCCGGTTGCTCATTTAATCCCTGGAAATATCTTGGCACCGCCTTTTGCTTCTTTGCAATTTCACCAGCTTTTTTAGTTGCTAGTAAAAACCTTTGATATAAAGTGCATTGCGAAATTACTGCTGTTATTGGCTGCTTTGCAATTGTATAGCAAACAAAGAATGGTTACTTGTCTGGCTAACAAGCGGTCACTGCAAATGCCATCTATTGACTGACTTGTACAACTAAAGAAAAATTGCGAAATGTTGTTGAGTATACATGTATGTTGCTCATTTCTGTTCCGAACCAATAATTGTCATTAAAAATTCAACACTGCAACACATTAAGGATGGAACCAATCAGGCATATTACAGTTGTACACTGTTCCACACTTTATGAACATCCTGCAAAAAGAGGTTTTATGATGAAGAAATCTTTGTCGTGTGTATAAATTTAAAATTTTAAGCAGGGTGCATGGCCATAAAATGTTAAATTTCCCTTACTTATTCCTAACTAAAACCCAAAATTCCCTGACCAAAATTTACTCGCTAATGCATATCAATTTTTTTGTCATAATAAAAAATAAAATAACAATTGCAATTAGAAGCATGGCAAAACATTATATTTTGTTACAAGTTTAAAAAATGTTTCCCATGTAAGAGAAAGTAAATTTGAATAAGGAATTTGGTGCTGCTGAATTTTATCAAACAAATTTATAAAGAATAAAAAACCCAGTATTATCAACCTTAACATGTTGCTTGTTACACAGGCATTTTGCTTTTTTTTTAATAAATTTCCCTGACCACTGACAAATTTCCTTGACTTCCCTGACATGTGGCCACCATGTTAAGGAACAAATATGTTTGATGATTCGCTAAGGTACATGCATTGAATTTGTTTTGTTGAAAACAGTACAAATCTTTCTTTCCATCACGATTTTACATAGACTACCGAATTTACAACGCAATATAAATGCCCAAATGGTAAATAGTACAAAACTCAGAATTTCAAAAAAAAAAAAAAAAAAAAAAAAAACTGGTTCATCAAAAATCGTGTTTGTCGATATTTTATAAAATTGGGTGAGCAACTCTTGAGAGAAAGCAGTTCCATTATCTACAAGGTAAAAAACTCATGCGTGGATAATTAGCTTATTGGTGCATTTCATACAAAATTTCATTTTACATGTTTAAAAAAGAATGCATGTATACATTGGTAAAAAACCAATTGAGAAAACATTGAGAAAACAAGTTTATCCAGCGGCTAATATCATAGTTAATTTAACAAATCAAACACCAATATCACACTACACAAGTATTTGTGTATGGAGAATGCCTTGTTACTGGGTTGCTGAACAAGTTTTCTCAAATAGTCCTTGTAGAAGTGGTTTGAATTTTTAAAAAAATCGCACATTACAAAAGCATCACATGTAACTGGAAAATATTCAGTTCTGTTACTTTCCCTGACACAGGATTTGAAAGCATTGAACGTCAACCCCAAAGCTGTAGCCCCAGCAATTTAAGATAAAATTACTGGATCTATGGCAGTGTTTCCCAATTTTATTTAGTCAAGGAACCTTTTCATTGTATGTACACCATCCAGGAACACCTTAAATATTGTTAACATAAAAGAAGTATGCATGTACAGTTAACCTAAAATATCACCAACTGTTTTTGGTGGTTTGCATATGTTTTGTTTTAACTTCTTCTCGTAATGGACTTTATATCATACCATTAGACTTAATAACAAAACATTACTTATAACCCGGAAATACTTTACTTCCTCTTGACCATAGTCAATTACGTCTCACCATCCAGGTTTATAACAAGGCACTTGTGTGCATCAGCTGTTGAATGCATGCAGAAAAACAATCCATCACATGGCATTTCAAGTTATGAATAATTAAGGATGAAACTGAAAAGGTTCTGTCATTAAAATGGTGTGCCTTTTTTCTTATACTGCACACAGTGAATGCTCGCATGTAGATTATCCCATGCCGTAATGCAATAAAGTTGCACTACAATTACCCTTTATGTCATAACGCACAATTCCCAATGGTTCATCCTCAAAAACACAGAAATAAACGGTTCCGGTGCTGCAGACTGAGGTCTAGAATGTCAGCACGCAAACAATTAGAGAGCTTGTTGTCTGCAATTCAGCTGGAGTACATGCATAAACAGGACCAATTAGCCTATAAAAACAGAGCAATCTAGGTCCTGATAAGAGCAGACATTCTGCTAAAAAACACACAAAGGTGGCGTTACAAGCAATTAAAAAATCTAGAGCGCAGACAAACTATATAGAGAAATCACAAAGCATATATCATCTAATAAGCAACACAATGCAATGTCCAGTGTTGCTGACAAACTGTAGGTTCCACACCTCTGCATTGAGTTGGAGATAATAACTCACTAATTAGATCGCAACACGATGGGTCGTTAAGGCCTACATAAATTGGATATAATTAGAAATCATGCAGCATGTACCTGGCACTGTTTTTTATGTTCACTTCACTCTTGGAAAAGTATATGCATATGCTACGTACGCTATACAATGTCAATGAATCTACAATGGCAGACAAAAAAAAATAGGTCCCCGACGCATTATCGATTACTGTTTACGTCACAACAGTATGTTAATTGATCAAATATCGTGGATATGGTTTTCTGGAACGAAATTGGTGCGTTTCGAATGTGTTCAAGAATTTTACAATACAGTGTACATGTAATGATACCGTTGTACGTGTATCAAAATGCATTTTTAAAGACAGTGCTCCAATTCAAGGCAACGATAAATTCTTGTATTGAAATGCCAGCTGCATAAGCTAGCTTACACTTGCAAAATCGCCACAATGAGTTTGAGATTGTCTTTTGAAAAGTCCGCAATTGTTATATAATAACGTTATTATTGTGCAAAAAATTCATTAAACAAATTTTTTTTGTATACAGCCTTGGCCAAAAATCTGGAGCACCTTGTCAAGAAAAAACAAGTATAATTTGCAAATGATTATAGGTTTTTTTTAAGTTATAACTTTAATGATATCACATGCTGAATGCAGTGATAAAAGCCAAAGAAGGGGTTGCAAAGAAATAAACATATATTATAGAACAAACAACAATTATTTGTAAACTGTTTAGCAAATTTATCATTCCAAATTTGTCGTAAAATACAGTTCAAAACATTAACAACTTCAAGCATATAGATAGCATCATGAGTGGTAAAGATATACATGTAATGAAAATTTTATATCGAAATCTAATATTCGCCAAACATATACATGTACTATGTATAAAGCTTATTCCTCATCTATATATTTATGTTTGCGATATAAAAGTCTATAATTACAGCATAGCTAACACATTGTCTTTCAGGCAAATTGTTAAAACCTTGTCGTGTCATTTGTTATAATTTCGTATAACAACCGCGTTGGCATTTTGTAAAGCCATGGCACAATACTGTATACGTATAAATGTTCTGCTCGTGTAAGGGTTAAATAATCTGTCTGAAACGCTGAGTCAGGTATTGCCATGTATACTAGATTTATAAAAAGTTTGAGTATAGAACGTCTAAATATAAACATCTACAACACAGTACATGTGTATTAATGTTCGTGAAAAGTATAAAGTTGTAAAGATTAACAAAGCTACAAAAAAGTAAATGCATGGCGATGAAGTCATGGTTATCTCCTGAATATAAATATATACATGTACATAGTATATATGTGTCCACTATGATAGTTTGATCCCCAGCATCTTATATGTTTGTATGCCATGTGGCAGGGGGCAAAGTGCCAGAATTTTTAATGGGAATTAAGAGTATACGTCTTGTTTCAATTTCAGATTAGCATGCAGGTAATTCCCACTTAAATGAAATTGTTCACATCCCTGTCTATTCTAGTTTATATAAAACAAAATTTCCCTAACTACATCTTGAAGACTTAAATTTGTAAATATATAGCAACACATATATTTGTAATACATATATGCAAACCAGCTTTTTGTTCTGTTTCTAAAAGAAATTGTTTTGGAACACAATTTACAATTTTAAACAAATGATCAACTTGGGATCACACAAACTTATATTAAAAAGTTTTTCTTTCGTTATCATATATCTGGATTAAAAATCATAATAATTTTTTTATTAGTAGGTTAACGAATAATCGTGTCATTAAATAGGTGTATGAGTAGTCCAACAAATTTTTCTTGATGATAAAAAAACGTATATAAACCGATATCAATTTTTATTTACGTTAATGTTACTGTATTAATGATTTTAAAATGTATCTTACATCCCTGACTATTTCAGGCATATCTAATTTCCCTTACAAATGCAGGTTTTCCTGGTCTTAAATATAAGGGAACCTTATTATATCCTAAGTCGCAATTAGTAAATATGAAAAACAAGGAAATTGTTGATGTGAAACGCGAAAGTGCATCTGATAGTGAGGTCGGCATAATTGCCTACATCTTCCCTGAATCTCCATGCATGGCTAAATTAAGACTAAAATTTGAGGGATTATTTTTCTCCAAATAATCAAATGCAAAAAGCCCGCTCGTTATTTTAAGAGTAAGTTGCTATATACGTTTACTCAAGCGTCCACATTTTCGGCTAGATATTTGTCTCCGTAAACAAAAACATGAAACAGCCGACATTACCTTAAAATGTCATACATATATATTGGCATCTATTGTGTGACCGTAAAAAAAAAGTTGGCTTACACTGTCACGACATTTTTACAAACAGCCAAGTTTTTTGCACTGTCTCCCAAAAAAACTGTCATAATCACTCATATGCGCTTAATTAAAACGCAAAGGACCACCATACAAGACTACATTTCAGCAACGCAATATTATGCGCATGCCCATCACATGCCAATGATTGGACTCCTTTTGTGATTTCGTACTTTATATACATGCCACATTAACAAATCCTTTGTCCGAAAATAATTATTTTAGGATAATGTGAAAAATCTGGAAGGTTGTGCCAACATTTTTTTGTCGGCTAAAAGCAACCAGAGGGCGTCTAAAATCGTCTGAAGCATATCCTATAGATAACCGTAAAATACTGCCTAGAACACGGTGTGTTATGGCCGCAATTATAGCATTCATCAATTGATTAATTTGCAAATGCACCAGGCAAGGCTAGGACGCTATCTGTGCATAAGCAGGATCGATAAATGGCATAAAAACCGGCTGTAAGCATATATGATGTATATCATTGTCATCCAAGGCATCATTATCAGAACGACCTATGGCGGAAAGACGTGGATAATGTCATCTAACAAGCAGAATGAAGGCCAGCAATCATCTTATGGAAGGAAATTCTTGCCATTAACCCAAATAAGTCCACTTTGAGTCTATAATTAAATATAATGCGCACATATGGCGCACACGTGTGCCGAATGGTGGAATGGAATACTAATTAAGAGAGCCGCAGAAGAGACTGTGCTCATTACACAAGAATAGCACCATGCATGGAGTTACTTGGGATACCGGTACTATAGTGATATCAGAGATCATATAACTTCTGTCACGGGTTCTTTTCCTGGTAAGATTGATGTGTGCATGCGCGCCAAGTGGATATTATCCGTGACCACGCCAAATTCAAAGAGGATAAAAAATATGTTTGCATAGCTGAAATGCATCCTGAATGGCATTTCAATAAAGCGCCGTTAATGTTATGGCTGGCAGGTTTTCAGCTTTTAAATTTCAGTCACGTTGAAAATGGACAGTTATCCGCTGAAATGACGTCACTAAGAATTAAAACAATTAGCCAAATTTGTGCAAAACGAGGCAAAATACAATAGAACCTGTCTAAAATAATCATCCTGGGGCCAGGAAAAAATATTATTTTTGACATGTGTTTATCTGTAAACATGCAACAGTGTAACAAAATAGGGAATTTCCCCTTTTTGAATCCTTCATATGAGTCACTAGCTATTAATGATTATTGGTCGGCATTAATTACACAGCTGCAAAATAGGGAATTTCTCCAAAATTTAGCAAAATCTCACAAATTAGCATGTATGTGAACTACTGTCCAACAATTTTAAACACCTTCCCTATTTTTCCAAATCACTAAATAAAATGGCATTTTAGCACACGTATGCTTACACTTTTTGCAAGGATGACGACTTCTGTCAAAATTTAACATGAGCATATGACTTGGGCACGAAAGATGAACAATTCCTCTTGATGCCCAACAAAACACTTCTTGAACAGTATGAAAAAAAAATCTGAACACCCTCCCCCCATAATACTTATGCCTCAATTCAGGTTACTGGATGTGCAACACAATAACAGTTTTTTATCGACAAGTTATTAGTGAGGGCGACTACATGAATTCACCGACTTGTATTAATTCGATCGGTAGAAAACTTGCCAGACAATAAACAGGACCTGACGAAATCGAATTCCTGATGCAACATGTCAATAAAACGACAATTCAAAATGAACGGGTTTTTATTAGGAGAGCTGAAAAAGGAGATACCAGAACATGTCATCATTGGCAAGTTTTTATTGACACATAAAAACGCAAGAAAGTCATTCCGGTCTAACAGTCGAAACAGCCAACTAACTGATAAAGCTGGCCTAATCAATGGCAATAATAAAATGCGTTATATAGACCCACCATTGGGAGAAAATTTGGCGCGTGGTCAAACATAAATATGGTTGAATGTAAATGCTTTTCGTGCATGCCAGCTCAGGCTTTCGTTAGCAATCAAGAAATGATACACTTAAGCCCCAGCCATTCAAATCGTAAATACAACAATGTCAGAGACCCCCGTCTCCAATAAAAGGCTGACCATATAACTTGGCAGCTTCATTTTCAGAGCACTTTGCTATATGGGAGCATTTGATCGTCCACATTTCCATGAAAAAGCCTTACTGCACAACCGCACAAACAAGAAGGATCAGTTATTATAACAACGATTATTTCACTGAGTTTTTAAAAAATAAATTACTTTCCCCTGACTATTCCATGGAACAAGGTGAAAAAAAATGACAGATGCATTGGCAAAAACAATATTTGCAAAATGATTGCATGTAGGCCTAGGCTACAGCAGAACCTGTCTTAAAATAATGCTCATGGAACCATGTGAAAAATATTATTTTAGACGGGTTATTATATAATGACAAAGATGCATTGGCGAAAACACTATTTGAAAATGATTGCATGTAGGCTACAGTAGAACATGTCTTTAAATAATACTCATGGGACCATGGGAAAAGTAATATTTTAGACAGGTTAAAATTTCAAGACACAGAGATGCATTGGCAAAAACATCATTTGCAAAATGGTTACATGTACAGTAGAACCTGTCTAAAATAATACTCTTGGGGACCAGGGAGAATATTATTTTAGACAGGTTATTATTTCCGCATGTTCATCTGTAAATATTCTACAGTGTATACAGCTGCAAAATAGGGAAATTTCTCATTTTGAATTCCATGTTTGATATTTTTTTTTTGCATTTCCATTGTTGACCCTTAAAAAACATTTGAACCAATACAAATTATTAAATATTACTTAATGGAGGTTTATTATTTTATACGTGGGTCCCAAGTAGGGACCTGCACATTTTATTATTTTAGAGAGGATATCATTTTACACAATATTATTTTAAGACAGGTTCTGCTGTATACAGCAAGTGTAACACAACAAGAATACAGTGTCATTGGCCTTATCACCAAGAACTTCCCAAGAAAAAATGCCAAAGACAACAATATCGTTCATGCCCTCTTCAGTATAACATCTCAGTTCACCATGTGCGGTCGTTGAAAGACAGTCAAGACACTAGAGTTCATATTTTAATGACAATTCCAATTCTAAACACCAATAAGGTTTTTGTAGCAATGATCTTCTGAACAAACTGCACGTATCCAAATTGTTCAAAGAATGTCACTGAGGGTTCAAGAACGAATCCAGAAATTGATTTTTTGAAAACTTAATAAAAGAAACATGTCCACGTTATGAAAAAGAAAAAAAATGTATAGCTGCGATTAATGAAGACCCAAGGTTATATTGTCATGCATGCTAATACGACAGAATCAATTATATGATTCGACCTCAATTTGGTATCGGGACAACACTGTACAATGGCGTTTGCAAAGAACCATTCAGTACACGTAAAGACTTTGCCAAAGAGCCTCGAAAGCAGCAATTTGCATAACAGCTTTTTAACAGGTGTACACAATTGGAAAATGCATCTATTAATTTGCATTGACGTGTTCGCATGTTTTCGCATGGCCGAAATACCAAAAACTGCTGACCGAATTGTGAATACGTTTACGCTGTCGCAAAACTGAATTTGTGTAGAGGGAGGCATGAAAAAATGGGTGGTCGTATCCCCCAAATTAGCCTTAATTTCAACTGAACACATTCCAAAACAAGCCTACACTTTTTTTTATAGTGCCCTGTCATGTGCACGTGAAGGCCACGTGCAACTTCACAGTCGGTCACGATAATAAGCTCAATTGGCCTTTAAAAAGCAGTTCAGGCTGGGCTACATAATGCACTTATTAATGAGCTGTCGTGTGGTTACCCAACGATTCCTGGGCCCCGTACAGCAGTCAACTGCATTCGAAATTATAAAATTGTGCAGGACCAGTCAAACAACGATGGCAACAACAACAAAAATACATTACACGACGGTTACTGTTGAATAATTGGCAATTCGTTGCATTTTTTGGCGACGTGCGATGAGAGCATTGCAGTCACTTCATCTAAACTGCTGTTCCACTTAAGTTCTGTCGAAAGTTTTGTCACGCCAGAAATACCCCACGATAAAAATATACAGACAAAAAAAAAAACCTTGTGGAACTCAGTCTAGTCATTAATTGAAATCAATGTGCAATGTGTCCCCATTTTTAGGCACGTGTACCCCCACAAACGTAATTTAGCCCATCAACGATGGACACATCTGCTTCCAATTGGTGGATCTTAAGTGGGTGCTCATACAAAAGTAATGAGCAGAAAAATAGCACAGTGTATTTTCTGCAGAAACTATTATGCAGAATTCTTAAAACAGAAAATATGGGATACAGCTTTCCTCCATAATTCTGCAGAATTTCTCGCAGAGATTCATATGCAGAAATTTACATGTAAATTTTACATGTAAAATGTGCTGCATTTTGCAGCACGGTTGTTGTTCAGAGCAAACCGGTTGCATTGAGAGGAAATATGGTTGCAGAACTTAGAGGGCCAGTATTTATTTTTAAAAGTTAAGAACTGTTTGCTGGGTTTATATTCAGCTCTGCGAAGATTAAACTCTCAATTAAGTGTCTCATGACGTTATATTTGTGGTAGGTTTGCCAAGCCAATAAATGAAAATTCAGTGGGTTGATGGCTATAGTTAGGATATGATGTAGCTAGGAAACATTAATTGAAGCTTGAACTAATTCGTATTCACATTTCCTTAAATTTTTTTAAAAAGTTTTGTCATGGGTGGGCATATGGTTAAACATTCTTAAATAACTGCCCATTGTGCCAACATAATAATGCACAATCTATTCTTAAGAGGAAAGCTGTTTTAAAGGTATAAGCCTGGACATGTATAATCAACTAATCTGTTTGCAATTTCGACGACCTATGCTAAGATTTTTTTTAAAACCTTTTATTTAACTTGGTTAGAAGGGAGCGCATGGTGTTTGTTTGATTACATGGATATGGATCGT